>VXCM01003456.1:17810-72427 GCA_014773175.1 Lucifuga dentata
GGGGGGGGGGGGGGGGGATTTTACGCCAACTGAATGAAAAATGTCACAACTAAATTCCCACCTGCATCGTGCGTGTTTCCTGTCACTGACTGCAAGTTCTGCATCGACTTCATGTGTGTTTGTGTGTGTGTTTGTGTGTGTGTGTGTGTGTGTGTGTGTGTGTGTGNTGTGTGTGTGTGTGTGTGTGTGTGGGTGTGTGTGTGTGTGTGTGTGTGTGTGGAGACACCGGGGTTTTGCGCACTGGTATGCACAGCAGGAAATCTGCACGTATGTTCGCATGTATGTGCGCGTCCGGGTCCCAGCCATGTCCCCGTGCACGCGCATCAATGACAGAGGGGTNCACCGGAGAGGACGCGTCTAACACCAGCATCCGGTATGTGAAGGGCAAAGCCGGAGACACGGCGCAACGTTTTCACCTTCAGCGTAAAGAGAGGAGGAGGAGGAGGAGAAAAACTAAAATGAAAGGATGGACTCACTGTTTTCAGCTCGGCACTCTTCCGCTTCTTCTTCTCTTTTTGCTCTCCTCTTCTTCTGTCCGTGCACCACAATCCATCCATCCATCCCTCCGCCGGACATTTCCTGCAGTTCCGCGCAGCCTGATCGATGCTGATGTTGCGTGGGGGGAAATGTCCTCGGGAAGAAAAGGAAAACACGCACGAAATCCCCGAAATGATCACGCACACGAAGTCTGGACCTTTCCTCCACTCCGCCAGGCTACATGTTGCTGACTGCTGCTTTCTCTCTTTTCTCCCCTCTTCCCTCTCTCCTCTCTCTCCTTATTTTGTTAAAATTCAGTATGTACGCCCCGTCACCTAGCAACGTCTCTCTCTCTCTCTCTCTCTCTCTCTCTCTCTCTCTCTCTCATCACTTCCTTGCGACACGTGTTGAATGCTAAACTAACTCGCAGTTGCGGGATGAGATTTTTTTTTTATTTCATCTCTCTATCCGCCTCATCCTCCTTTCTCCTCCATCCTTTTTTCTCTCACTCTTCTATGTCGTCTCTATCCAAGGTCTCTCACCCCCTCTCCCTCTTCTCCTCCCCATCCCTCCCTCCTTCCCTCGCCGGTCTGTTCTAACTCTCTGTCTCTCTTCATTTCTTTTCTTTTCTTTTCTTTTCTTTTCTTTTCTTTCCATCCTTCTCAGTTTTCGGTTTCTTTTATTGCTAAAACATCTAGAAATTCAAAATTAAAAATTTGAAAAAAAATAAGAAAAAATAAAAAAAATAAAATTACACCAATAAACACTTAAAACTTTACTTAAATCAAAACAAAAATGAAAAAATATGTTACTGCAAAAACTTTGGAAATCTATTTAAGTAAAAAATAAAATAAAATGGTAAAATGCATCTTATAAAAAGTAAAATTATTCATTATGAAGAAAGTTCTTATTAAAACTGTTAAATTTTGAAAAATATTTCACCTAATAGTCTGAAAAAAAACATCAGATTTTTTTCTATTTAATAAATTAATTTAATTCAATTAAAAAAAAAAAATAATAAAAAAATTTGACAGTCAACAAAAACTGGAAAATCTGGGGGGAATTTTATGTAACATCGAGGTTTTTGATCTATTTCCTGTTTTCATCTTTTTCTTCTTTGAAGACGCTAAAAGCAGCCGTGATGAGGAAACACGGCGGCATGACGACGTTTTCCCACATGGATGGGTGGAATCTGGCACCGTGTTTTATGATTTCCCTCTGTTGTCTCATCAAGCTTAAAGGACCATGTTTGAGCCTAATATATTCAGTTTTCATACACTTAAGGTTACTGATAATCATTTCCCAAAGGATAAAACTGGAACGGTGAATTAAAAATGTTTTTCCTACCTTCCAGACCTCCATTGGTTTCAGTTCATTCTGCTATTAAAATCAACTTGTTGATACTGTAAACGTTCTTGGGATAGGTAATCCATCATCACCAACAAGACGTGTATTCAGGTTTTTTTAGAAGTTATGTAATTTTAGTGTTTAAGCTCAATAAAAAGCGTGGAGTGAATGTATGCCTCCACCGGGGAATATAGTCCCAAAAGAAGACCTGCGTTTATGGAAAAATTTAAAGGACCGTGACTTCATAAGGCTGTGTAACTATTAGCAGGAGAAACATGGATTTTTAAGGTGGGTGTATCACTTGAATATTTGATTTTGAAAGATTAAGAGATTTAGCAAAATATCAGGAAAGCTGAAATACGGTTTTATCCTTTGGGAAATGATTGTCAGTAACGTAACATGTATGAAAACTGAATATATTAGGCTCAAACATGCAAAATGGGTGGTATGGTCCTTTAAACGAGGCTGTGACTGAAATATTTTCGTTCTCCTAAACGTGACAGCAGCAGGACTTTTATTTTCTTATATTTGCTGTTTTTTTAGTGAGTTTATCAACTTATAATAACAGTTTTTCTTGTATATTTCATTCATATTCATCTACTAAAAGCTTTTTGATTGACTTCATCTCAAGTCATTTGTGTTTTTTTCTTGTTATTACATCGTCTGACTCTCCGTGTGAAATCATCATCATTCCCATCAAAAGACATTTGATGAAACTAGGCCGCGTTATCAAAAGACACGGCTTTCAAAGATTCCAATAATCGTCAGCCATTGTCTATTTTTAGCCTTTTCCCCAGCTTTGTTAAGAGACAGACGGCGGTAATTTTAGCTCAAAAAGGTGAATCAGAAGAAGAGTCGTCATCTGGGCTCCATGTTTGATCAGAAAGTGCAGCAGAAAGTCAAAAACTTTGCCTTGTGTAGGACAGACGGGTGAATGAAATGTCCTCCGAATCTCATTTTTACCTCACGGCGCCATCATTATGGACCCGTGTGTGTGTGTTCTTTCTGCTTCTTAAAACACTCACTCCTTCTCCATCTGCTGCAGTGCTCGCTGTTTTCTTGGAGGAGCGTCGGCCGGCCGCTCCACGGCTCGCCAACGTTTAAAAATAGGTCCCAATTATCAGAGGACGCTCAGACAGACAGGCGGCCATTTTGGTTCTTGTGCTGTTGTAAATTGGATGCAGGGAATCGACCTTTCTGTTCAAAAAAAGACTTTGTGTAGGACTAACACACACACACACACACTGCCAAATGAACATGACTCATACATGTGTTTATGGTAGAATTAGCAGCATATTTACCACGTTTAAAGGTTAAAGTTAAAATCGTCTTTTCTTGTGCGTTTTTGTTTTTCGTCGAATTTAGCAGCTAAACTTTGTCATGACACGTGAAGAAATGTGAAACCTAAATCTGCCGTCTTCTCCAGTAAAGCTTTGATTTTTTTATGTTTCCATTAACTCACCATATGTACAAAAACTCATAAAAATGCTGTATCCATGGCGACGGCTTCCTAATGGCGGCTATTTTAGCTCCAAAATGGCTTTGTGTGTGAGAGGTCAGAGGAGCTGACATGCAGAAACATCGTCTGTGGAGCTTTAATGGACGTTATTACTAAAACGTCACGCAGGTCAAAGGAAAAGCCTGTTTACACGCATGCACACACGCACACACATACACACACACATTTACTTTAGTTTCCTATGGCGAGTGAAACAATTTCCGTTTTTCATCTGACTCTATTCTGTTTCTGCTGTACTTCAACACTACTTAAAGGACCATACCGCATGTTACATCAGACATCCTCAAAATCCGGACTCCGATCCAGATCCTGACCGAACCACAACTGTCTTCAGACTCTGAGCAGACTCTACTTTTCATATGTATTATTTGTTTTATCTGTGAGACGTCGCTGTGACGCAACGAGTCAAAATTCTACGCTTTCTCCACGGCAGAGGAAGTCAAACCTCACCGCTCGACGCCTCAAATTCCTGGTAAAAATTAGGATCCCAATCCGACTGTAATAAACCAACCTTTGTCTTCCTAAAAATTTTCTTTGTGGACCTTTAATATTTGTTTTTAGTACCCTGGGTTACGTTACTGACAACTGTTTCCCAAACCATATGACTTTAGCAGTAAATTTCAGAATTGTTTTTCCTACCTTCCAGATGACCACTGGGTTCAGGTCATTTCACTACATCATTAAAATTAACTTGTAGAAACTTCAAACACACTTGAGAAAAATAATGCATCACAGCAAACAACGTATTAGAGTTTTTTTTGTCAAAGTAACTTTATTTTATCCAACACAGAAGATGATGTATGCCTCCACCAGGAAATATAGTCCCAGGAGAAGATGGCTTTTATCGAGTAAATACAATGATCGTGTCTTCTACAATCGTGCAAAAGTGTCCGCAGGCAAAGCTTAGAATTTTAAGGTGTGTATCACATGAACATTTGATTTTGAAAGATTAGAGGATTTGAAAACCCTTGAAATTGTTCAGATAATTATTATTATTACTATTATTATTATTATTATTCGCTGAAAATATCTGGGCAGCAGAAACTGTAAAAGCTAGAGCTACGACACTTGGCACATAGCTTCAAAAACTTCACTGCTACTCAGGCGTCAAAACCCAAACCGATCGGCCTGAAGGTGGTGGAGCTATAATAAGAACTTCACAATTATGGTGTATATTGGTATATAACTTTTGAACTGTAAGTCCGAGAATCAAAATTCTTTTTTCCTTGGATTCCTTGGATGTATACGCATCTAACCACATAGGCCACGCCCATTTCCACCTGACTAGATTTTCTGNGATTCCTTGGATGTATACGCATCTAACCACATAGGCCACGCCCATTTCCACCTGACTAGATTTTCTGCCATTTTGAATTGTTTCCAAAACACTTTTTTTGCTTCTCTGGAGTCATCATACGTGCTTGGACCCCACTTATTGCCACTTGCGGCTATATTATGGTTTTGAAATTGGTTGTCGGTAACATAAATGCAGATACTGGGTTCAAACCTGAACGATGGCGCCATGGTTTCACTGATACTACACGGAACCAGTTTGAGAACAAAACTGTTTTGATGTAAAAGTAAAATCTATGTATCTTAACAGATAAACACCATTAATTGATTTTCTGTTTTGTTTTTTTTTTCTGATAAAACAGGAAGAAAGACTCCAGAGATGATGAACGCTGCAGCTTTGCCACATGCATCAAAAACAGACAAATGCAAATGTTCTTTTATTTGTGCACTGTAATCCCTGTATAGATTGAAAATCCTTTAAAAGAGGCCTTTATGTTCACTGTGGCACCGCGCCAAGCTAATTCATTTCCCGCTAGATGAAGAGATTTAGATTTCTCTTTGCTGAAGATGATCAATGAGCAGCTTTAGGATTTTGCTTTCATTCATTGGACACGAACAAACACGCATACATCTATAGCTTACACACACATTCAGGTTCTGCATATGTTGTTTTTTGGAGTTAATTAGACTTTCAGAGAGCATCCTGTCTCCTGCTGCCAGGTATGCAGAGCTCAGGTGTGGGCAGCTGTCTGGCTCCAGGCTTTAGGGCTCTGGCAAACCTACAAAGCTGCAATATTTTATGAGTTTATCCAATAACAGTTAAATGTGTGTTTGAAGCCCAGTGAGCCTTGATGTGTGAGGAAAAGTTCTTTCCAAATGTTCCACATCCGTACAAAAAAAAAATAAAAATAAAAAATACAGGAATCAACAGGTGAAGAGCAGATTTGCATTTAGAGTTACAAATAACTTTTACTGTCAAATTCCTGCTTCAGGCCTAGTCTGCACTAATAATACGACAGTGTATTAAGGCCAGTAGCTTTATTCAGTTTTTAATCATCAAACAGCAGTTACTGCAGATAGAAGTGACTCATGTCTCAAACCAGCAAAATAAACTAAAACTAAGGCGTGAAAATGAGCAATTGGATGTGCATAAATTTAAAATAATTCTGAGGAAATTTTTGGATATTTTTATAAGATTTTGCTAAGTGGCACTGAGGTTTTTGGTCATAATTCGACAGAAAACGTCCACAGTTTTATTTCCATTTAGGATCTATTTTTAAAATTCTGCAATGCTTTGATATGCAAAAAGCCATCTATTTCTACGAACTGTTGATGCTGCACCGCTGTGCATGCTGAGTGAAAACAAGATGTTTTTAGATACTGTCTCTTTAAGGTTTCCCAAAAAGCATTCTCTGTTCTGATTGGCTGCATCAGGTCTGAGCTGGAAACACCCACAGACTCTGAAAAGTGGATGTGGGCGTGTCTAATCAGGTCAGTTACATGTATGAAAATTGAATATATTAGGCTCAAACATGCACGATCACCGGTATGGTCCTTTAAGGNGTTACATGTATGAAAATTGAATATATTAGGCTCAAACATGCACGATCACCGGTATGGTCCTTTAAGGTCTATGTACTCCCTTTTCCGTGTCTTTTCCATGTAATTTCCTTTTGGGGAACACGTCTTCTCATGATGCTGCACATTACGTGACTTTTAAGTCTTCACAGTCATTTCACGCAGCTCTGCGAGGCTGCAGGTCGCTGTGTGAATTTATATATTAGAGTGAAAAATGTAAATATATGCTCAGTCAATCCTCCTCAGATAAATGAAGTGTAAAAAAAAAAGAAATCTATCTGCAGTCTTGACGTACACAACCTGTACATAATCAATATTCAGTACCGTCAGAGAGAAAATCAGGATTCAGCCAACTTTTCTCTGAGCAGATGTAAAGTTGTGAGCGGAGCGCTGAATGAGATTCCCTTCAGGAAAACATGGAGATTTTAGACTCCAACATCCTCAAAGTGAAGTCAGCCAACACGTGGAGGAATACTCAACCTACATCAGAGTTGCCGGTTAAAATCCTTGTTATTGCCGCCTGTTGGTAGAATAACTTTGAAGTCACCGAAGGTAAAAGTTTGCCAGAAACTTCTGTAAATAATTCAGAATGTGTGCAGCTCAGAAAAATACAAGTTAGGAACAAATAGAAAAATGATCGTTTGGTGAGTGTGGAATCACGAGTGATTTTCACATGGAATCAGTGTTTCCAAACCCTGGTCTGACCCGCCCACTACAGTGTCACGGGTCAAAGAAGGGACGAGCGGAACTATGATTAACAGCAGAATGATATTTAAAGGAGCATGTCAATGATTTTGGGTGTACAAGCTGTATACACATTACATTACCACCAACAATTTTCAAAACATACTACTACAGCGATAAATATAAGAATTGTTTTTCCTACCTTCCAGGCTGCCATTGGCTTCAATAAAAATGAACTTGTAGAGACTTGAAATGTGTCAGGATAAGTCATCCAACTTCCATTGTGACAAGAAGTACTGAAAAATAAAAAGAATAAAAATTATCATTCAGTGAGTGAGGGTTTGTAACACGACCGCTCCAAAGCGTGGAATCTTAGTGATTTTCATGTAGAATCCATGTAAAACTCATTCAGTTTCATATGTATAAAATGATTCTATATGTCTGTTCATATTTTGCAACTACAGGTTTAAAATAATTTGCAAGAAGCTGTAAAACATGAACACATTTTGTTTAAATTGTTCAGAATCCTGACATGAGTTGTAGATGATTCCAGATTCATGTAGAGAAGCTGGATGTGATTCCAAAGATTATTAGGAAATTCTAGATTATTCCCTGTCCCTTCTAGAGGCTTACTATGTAATTCATTCTGTCTGTCCTTTAAAGGGCATACTGGTGATTGTGCACGTTGGAACCCAAAAGAACAACACATAGATACGTTACGTTGCTGCCAACATTTTCCAAATCATAAAACCATATTTTAGTTTTCCTGTTATTTTTTCAGATCTCCTAATCTTCCAAAATCAAATGCTCAGGTGATGTAAAACCTTTAAAATTCAGCGTTTTGTCTTCTAACACTTATGCATGATTGTAGAAGGCACGGTAGTTTTAATTTCTTAGTAAAAGCCGTCTTCTACGGAGCCCCTAAAGTCCAAAATAATGATTTTTTTTTTATCTTGTGCGCATGAGATAATAACTTGTTCCCACAAGATAATTATCTCGTGCACACAAGATAATATCTCATGCGCAGAAAATAATTATCTCATGTACACAAGTTAGTTGTCTTGTGCACACAATATAATTATCTTCATGCACACAAGTTAATTGTTCATGCACACAAGATAAATCTTGTGCTCGCAAGATAATTGTGTGCACAAGATTAAAAAAAAATCATTATTCAGGACTTTAGGGGCTCCCTAGTCTTCTCTAGGACTATATTTCCTGGCAGAGAAATACATCATCATCTTCCATGCAGTTGGTGTGTGTGTGTGTGTGTCTGTAATTGAGACGTGCTATAAAACTAAGAACCGGTTTGAGAATTACGCTGCGAGCAAAACTCCATCAGTGTCTGTCAATTAAGCGACACGCTGCTGCTTTTTAATGGAACTCGCTCTTCTATTTCCCCTGCAGGCTGCGTCAGACATGATGGATTTGATTTCCGATGAAGTGGGCGCGTCCCTGACAGATTAGCTCCAACGTGTTTTTGTTAAACTTCTTGGCTGAGATGTGGATCTAGTCCAGATCTGGTGAAATAGTCGTGGCATATTTCCTGATTAATCATGAGGTGCACTTGATTTGTCTTATCCTGTAAGTGGACGTGGACTTTTTGACATTTTTTCAGCGTCAGGCAGAGCGGGAAATTATATTCGGAATGCTTTCACCATATTAATTAATTAATTCCTCACCTGGCTCAAGGCTTAAAATCTTCTTCTTCTTGGAACATTTTGGAATTTCTTGGATTTCTGCATTAATGTTAAATATGGTTTGATTTTCACAAAAGTCACAAAAACAGAAACACAATCTACCTGAGCCAATGGCAAACAACTATGTTTTTATGAACTCATCCTTTAATTGTTAAAGGACCATACCATCATTTTGCATGTTTGAATCTAATATATTCAGTTTTCATACATGTTATGTTACTGACAATCATTTCTCAAAGGATAAAACCGTATTTCAGCTTTCCTGATATTTTGCTAAATCTCTTAATCTTTCAAAATCAAATATTCAAGTGATACACCCACCTTAAAAATCCATGTTTCTCCTGCTAATAGTTACACAGCCTTATGAAGTCACGGTCCTTTAAATTTTTCCATAAACGCAGGTCTTCTTTTGGGACTATATTCCCCGGTGGAGGCATACATTCACTCCACGCTTTTTATTGAGCTTAAACACTAAAATTACATAACTTTAAAAAAAACCTGAATACACGTCTTGTTGGTGATGATGGATTACCTATCCCAAGAACGTTTACAGTATCAACAAGTTGATTTTAATAGCAGAATGAACTGAAACCAAATGGAGGTCTGGAAGGTAGGAAAGACATTTTTAATTCACTGTTCCAGTAGTATGCTTTGGGAAATGATTGCCTGTAACATTACACGTATGAAAATTGAATATATTAGGCTCAAACATGCAAAATGGGTGGTATGGTCCTTTAACAGTCNACACGTATGAAAATTGAATATATTAGGCTCAAACATGCAAAATGGGTGGTATGGTCCTTTAACAGTCCAGGCTTCCTCTTTGTCTTTCACTCTCCACGGCAGAAATTACTCTTAAAGCGTCTTTACTCTGAAATTCTCCTGTAAAATTTGTCCATAATATTTGGAATTTTTTTTTGTGGCGGCACGCTGCANCTCTGAAATTCTCCTGTAAAATTTGTCCATAATATTTGGAATTTTTTTTTGTGGCGGCACGCTGCAGCAAATCGGCACTTCCTCCACCAGATTCCTCAAAGCTTCGTGTCGTACAGTTCTGCCAAAAACAAAGTTCAAGTTTTGATTCATGTTTCCACCTGAATCTCGTCCCAGAAGCCTTGCTGAACATCCAGGTGGTCTTTTTGCAGATTTGCGTCATAGCACAATGTGTTTTAGAGCTGCTTTCCTCCTTCCATCAACCTTTTTCTAATCATGGACACACGATGGAGACTCCTGAAGAAACATCTAGAACATGCTGGTCTTCTGCTGGATCTTTTTCACCTCCTGCATCATTGCACGTTGAGCTCTTGCTGGGAACTTTGCAGGACGTCCAATGCTAAAGATATTAGCATTAACTGATGGACACCTGGGTTTTTAAAGATGCTTTAGGACGTTTTTAAGCATCATGCATCTCTACGATTCTCCTTCTAAGGTTCTCTGAAATTTGTTTCTATCAACACACAGATTTTTCTTCAGAAGTAAAATCTAAATTATCTGACTCCAAATGGTGTTTCGAAAATCATTTGGCCAGAGCTGCATTTCCTGTTCAAACCCAGAATGCGAATGTTTAAATTATGTTCTCGTTGTTGAGATGTTAATTTTGTCTTTATCATCACTTCAGGTCGATTTGAGTTTGTCCATTATTGTGATTCAATCATCAGACCAGATTTCATGAATAATTCATGCCGAAATCCAGGAAATTCCAAAGGGTTCACTTACTTTTTCTTACCACGGTTTTATAAATAACTGGGTTCAACTGGGGGCAGCAAACATCAGGCTAACATGTTAGCTGCTGCTGAGGATTCTGGGTAATCTAAATGATGTCATGAAGGTTTTATTTATCCAGTTCAGACTGGGAGGGGTCAAGCTCCCAGATCAAACTTGGGTTCATGTAATTTGCTCAGCAGCACGTTGGCAGCAGGTGGTTAAAGCGTTAATCGTCTCTCTTTTAGTCATTCACTCGCCTCTCTGACGAGTTTATGAAGATGCGTCAGAGCAGGAAAATAAAAAAACGACTCCAGAAGCTGCAAGATGACTGAGTTCCCATCAAAGGATGTGTTTTCTTTCACTCCTCAGCCTCACTTGACTCCTCTTCTGAAGAAGAACGCCCGGCGCCGCTCTCATCTCCTCACGGCGGCTCCCCTGACGACATGGCTGCTCAGGATGTTTATAGATCTGAGGGGATTTGAGGGGATCTGACAGCCACGCGGGATTCAGGTGAGAGCAACAGAAATGGAGCACCAGAGCGGCGGCGTAATGGAATCAGCCGCTGCAGTAATGATCACAATTAGTGCTGAATAAAGGGGAGATTACTGACGGAAGGTTTTCAACACGTCTGGATGAGTTTCGCTGCTTAAACTCTACAGAATCACCTCATCACCGTTCTATTAAAATATCAAAACCCTGCAGAAGTAATATTATTACTACTTTAAAGGACCATACCACTCATTTAGCATGTTTGAGTCTAATATATTCAATTTTCATACATGTAACGTTACTGACAATCATTTCCCAAAGCATACTACTGGAACAATGAATTAAAAATGTCTTTCCTACCTTCCAGACCTCCATTGGTTTCAGTTCATTCTGCTATTAAAATCAACTTGTTGATACTGTAAACGTTCTTGGGATAGGTAATCCATCATCACCAACAAGACGTGTATTCAGGTTTTTTTAGAAGTTATGTAATTTTAGTGTTTAAGCTCAATAAAAAGCGTGGAGTGAATGTATGCCTCCACCGGGGAATATAGTCCCAAAAGAAGACCTGTGTTTATGGAAAAATTTAAAGGACCGTGACTTCATAAGGCTGTGTAACTATTAGCAGGAGAAACATGGATTTTTAAGGTGGGTGTATCACTTGAATATTTGATTTTGATAGATTAAGAGATTTAGCAAAATATCAGGAAAGCTGAAATACAGTTTTATCCTTTGGGAAATGATTGTCAGTAACATAACATGGATGAACACTGAATATATGTTCATGCAAAATGGGTGGTATGGTCCTTTAAAGATGGAGCCTGTGATTAAAAATAAACAAAATTTTCACTAAAAGTCAAATCACAGAATGGAAAGCTGCTATTACAGATTAATAATAGACTTTCAATATGTAAAGAAGCTGATTTGACTTGCTGTAACACGTGATGCGTTTAACAAAATCTGACATCAAACCAGCAACATTTCCTGAAAATGAAATCTCATTAAAAATGATTTTTCATCTGGACCTTCAGCCGACTGTTCACCCTGACAGCAGAGTTAAAAAAAAAAAAAAAAAAAAAAAAAAAAAAAAAAAAAAAAATCAACGAAATATAACCTGTGTCATTACTAAGAACAATCGTAACGGAGATAAATTTGAAACGTTTGGGCTTTGATCAGATTCTGTTTGACTTTCTGGTCAGAGAGTTAATTATCCTGATGACTTATGAAGGCAGAAACGTCACTTTAAGCTCGGAGAGAAAACGTGGGATTTGTGTTTGAGTGAAACGTGGGTGGGAGAGAAGAAACACAGCGTGAGTCACTGTGGGGTCAGTTACTGTTAACGAAGCAGTTCCACACTTTAATGTCTCCCGTTAAAGGACCATACCGCTTACTTTGCATGTTTGAGCCCATCTAACTATAAGGACAGGAATCTCTGTCTAGAACCCAGCGCTGTATGAAGCTGAAATTCAGCAGGTTTATTCTCAGGACCCAAAGACGTGCAGCGTCATGTATGAAGTTGTTTGGATGAGCGGTTCTCAAATTGAGCTGTGCCGGTAAAAAGTAGTCCTTGCGGCAGGATACGCTCCGGTACAGCAGCATGGTCTGAACCCGACCCCGTACAGCAAACAAAGCTAGCTCAGAGGACGTGCAGAACTAAATGATGGCAGGCTGTGGCGATCACCATAAAGTCCGGCCCATTCCGAACACGCAAGTTTTCAATGGGCGCTGCACTAGTTATATATAATCTGCATACATGTTATATGTATTTTTGTGTATTTGTAGTGCTTTTGTTATATGTTATATTACTGACGACTATTTTCCAAAACACACTGCTGCAGTGGTAAATTTTATATTGTTTTTCCTACCTTCCAGGGTGCTATTGGTTTCATTAATTCCAATTTGTTATAAAAATCAACTTGAAATGTGTTTGAGATAAATAATCATCACAGAGAACACAACTATGATGATTTTTTTTTTTTTTTTTTTNTTTTTTTTTTTTTTTTTAGAGAAGTAACTTTATTCAACCGTTCCAATAGAAGCTGCACAGAAAAAATGTATGTCTCCGCCAGGAAATATAGTCCCAGAAGAAGACAGATTTTACCATTAACCTCAAAACTCAAGATAACTTTTAAACGTTAATTTAATTGTTTGTTTTTGTTTGTTTGTTTGTTTGTTTTTAGGATGCTTTTAACATCTGGCCAGGGACTACAGATGAAAATTAGCCTGTCTAAGCTAACTCTGGTACATTTACAGAAATAAGAAGAAAGAAAAAAAGAAAGAAAGAAAGAAAGAAAGAAAGAAAGAAAGAAAGAAAGAAAGAAAGAAAGAAAGAAAGAAAGATGGACTTAAACTCTCTTATGTGTGTTGCCTTTGGAGTCTGATTTTCTGCTGGTATTACGTCAAGAAATTCCAGATGTTCTTTTATTGTTCTGCTTTGCTGTCTTGTTTCTCTTTTCTGATTTCCCTTTTTCAAAGTGTCCTGTAATTTAACTGTTGTCATGAATCTTCTGGAGAACTGCCCTGTTCAAGCCCCTTGGGTTTTTTGCAGCTCTCCTTTACATTTACTTTTTTTTTCCGAAATTTCATATTTTTTTTTTTATAGGTGAAAACAAATAAATTAAAGAAAGAAAGAAAAGTGAATATTGCACTTGAATGTTTTTGTAGTATTTGTTTTGTGTTATGAAACGTCATGTATGTTTTTAGCACATTCGTCCTACGAGAAACGTCTTTTCATTCTGCTATGTGTATGAAATATTTGTGACAAAGTGAATCTGAAATTATACTGACCGTGACATCTACATCAGACGTGTGTTATCAGGTGAAACACTGAATGAACTGTAAGGTGGGTGAATCACCTGAACATGTGATCTTGAAAAATTAGGCAATTTGGCAAAACACAAGAACAGTAAAATATGGGAATTGGATGTCATTAATATATTAATGACATCCATTAATGTCATTAAAGTGCTAAATAACATTTTTTATTTTTTTTTTAAATCTTGTGATGATTAAAAAAAAAAAAAAAAAAANAAAAAAAAAAAAAAAAAAGATTATTCAGGACGTTAGGGGCTCTGTAGTGACGTAATCTGTATGCGGGTTGTATTTATTGTATGGTCCTTTAAAACAAACACTAGAAAGTCGTTGCAGGCAGCATAATTTGACTGATGTGAGAATGATGGATTCTTTAAGAACAGCTCACTTCTCTCAGCAGATAAGAAGCTCCATTTGTAGAGTGAGGAGGCGAGTGTCAACAGCCTGATGATATCTGAGCTCATCAGACGCCGCAGGAAGAAGAAATGGCCTCAGCAGGACCGCCAAAGATTCCATCTGCAGGATCTCCTCAAAGAAATGAAAGAAAGGTGCGTCAAGCTCAGTCATCTCCTGTTTTCTCTTCGTCACGTTTGGATTTTCTTGCTGATCTTATGAGACCTGATGTCAGATGACCAAAGGTTAAGGGAGAGACGGCGCCGGTCAGATGTCGACACAAGGAGCCGGTTCTTTAAAAATGACGGGAACTACGCATTACGTTACTGCCAACAATTTTATAAAATATGTACATATTAGAATTGTTTTTCCTACTTTCCAGACTGCCTTCGAGGGATTTCAGTTCATTCCAGTTGAAACGTGCTTGAGATGAGTAATTCATCACAGAAAATATGCTATTAATTTTTTTTTGTTGTTTTGTTTTTGGTTTTTTTTTTTTTTTTTTTNTTTTTTTTTTTTTTTTTTACTAAATTTAACTTAATTTACCCATTCCAACATGGAAGAAAACTTGTAAGTCCGACATGGAATATCATCCCACGTATTTACTGAGAAATTAAAATGACCTTGCTTTCTATAATCTAAAACAGAATTTTAAGGTGTGTATCACCTGAATATTTTATTTAGAAAGCTTAAGGGATTTGACAAATAACACCAAAACTAAAATATGATTTTACTGTATGTTTTGAAAAATGGTTGTCAGTATAACATAACACATAGGCAGGTTGTATATATATATATATATATCATAGGGCTGTGAATCGATTAAACAAATTAACTAATTAATCGCACAGATTTCCCAAATTAATTGCGATAAATCACAGAACCTCGTAATCATAGACTGAATCACCAAATTAATGTGGATGAATTCCTGTTTAATTTTCTGTTTTATCTCCTTTATTTGTTTCTTTAGTTTGTCACAGAAACAAGAGAACAACTGAATTAATTTATTTTATCTTAAAGGAGTANTTGTTTCTTTAGTTTGTCACAGAAACAAGAGAACAACTGAATTAATTTATTTTATCTTAAAGGAGTAACTTTACTTTGTAATGGATTCATTTTACTTATTTTCATGATAAACTTTCTTTTGGGTTAACTAACACCTTTACTGAGTTCACAGCAGAAACTAGCTTGGTTGACATGTTAAAAGATGTTAGCATGTTATTCATGGCTTCAAGGTGGAAANAGAAACTAGCTTGGTTGACATGTTAAAAGATGTTAGCATGTTATTCATGGCTTCAAGGTGGAAACTAGTCAAGGCTGACATGTTCGGAAGGGAAAGCATCTTATTCTGAAAATGTGACTTTATTAAAAGGGAAGTTCATCTTATTGTGAAAAGACGTAATCCTGTTTGTGTCGCGTTAGCTAATGCTAGCTTGAATGTATTACGTGCAGCAAGTGAGGTAAAAAGGCTGTGAAGTTCTTTTAGTAGTTTCTCTGTTTTTGAGGAATAAAGTTAAAACGACACGCTGCCGAGTTTGTCTGGCTTCAACATAAGCCGTCGCTAACTTTTTAAAGCTCTAAAAGTCTGATCTTTTTCCTTCTCCATCATTAGCGTGAGCATATAAAGTTAGCCACAGGAAGTGGGGAAAAACAAAAACAATAGCATAGCTTCAGGAAGTGAAACAATTGCTGCATTAATGCATTAATTTTTTTTTAACACATTAAATAGTCCACATAAATTACAAAAATTAACCCCAGCCCTAATGTATAATCACCGGTATGGTCCTTTAAGACTTGCAAACTATCTGGACTCAGTGCAACAGTCCCTTGTTAATACATGTAGCAAATAGAATTAACAGGTATTATGGAGAGGAGTAAGGTTAAGAATAAATATTCATTTAATCAATAAAGCATCGCTGTAATCAGTGAAGTAATCAGCACATCAAAAAAAAACAACAAAAAAACAGCGAGATCATGACTGAAGGAAGCACAAACACACAAACGCAGCAGATGATGCCTGTCTGTAAAGTTTGCAGCTAATAAAAGTAGCAGCGCTTAAAGCTATTTCAGCAGCTGCAGCAGAAACATGCAGCTGAGTGGCAGCAATGCAGCGCTGCGAGATGCAGATCTGCAGTCACAAAATGAAAAAGCAAATGACGCATCATTTTCCAGTGTCATGGCGTCTGAGCTTCATACGGTGGAATACAGCTGGACGATATAAACGATATAAAGTCTCATGGCGATATTAAAAAATGTTCGGTATTTATGAGGACGTCAATATAAAGTCGATAGAAAATAGTGTTTGAATACAGGAAGTTAATGACGGCTCAAACAGCCAATAGCTTGTCAGAACTGGAACAAACTAGCCAATCAGGTGGTAGTGTCATAATAAAGCCCGCCCACTTCCTCACAGCAGCATTTAGCTAAACGTGAACGATGTGAGCGGAAGTCAGACAAAGATGCCAGAAAGAGATGAAACTCCAGAGGAAAAAAAAAAATCAAATGATGAGGAAGAAAGAAAACCAGCGCTGACGAAGCATGGCTGTTCAGCAAACTTATTTTACCGTCTGAAGCGCTGCCGTCTTACGGGTCACACAGCAGCGACTTCAAACCCGTCCACCGGGACGGAGACGCTCCATGCCAACAAACTACCTAGTCTGCTTTTTCTGCCGTTAAACCGTACGAGCAGAAAACACAAAGACGTCACGCGTGCTGCAGCTTTTTATGTTGAAAAAGACGGATTTTTCAGTTCAGTTTCAGTTTCTCAGTTCATACAACTGTTGGTTATTTTTTATGTTCAGAACATGCATAAATAAAATGATAAATCTTAAGTTCAAGTTTGAAATGCAGCAGAATCTTTGCCATGATTTATATCGTGATATATATCGATATCGATCAATATAAAACNTGAAATGCAGCAGAATCTTTGCCATGATTTATATCGTGATATATATCGATATCGATCAATATAAAACATATATATATATTGTGATAATTTTTTTTTCATATTGTCCAGCCCTACAGTGGAATATTGTAACATGTCAGGCTGTTCCTACAAGGAACCTAGACATTGCTGCAAAAAGCTTTTATTTTGGAAAGCCCTACAATTTTATTTAAACTATCATTAATTGTTTTTATTATTTTAATAAAGAAAATACTCATTTGAATAATTTTTTTTTTAAAGTTAGTGTTGAGAAAAACAAGAATCGAGAATCGTCCATAAGTGTGAAAAAAATTGAGAGTTTATTTTTAGGCCATATCGCCCAGGCCTCGCTCAAGATTACAATTAGGATCACGGTTTCATGTTGACAAACAGGATGTGAGGCTTAACACGCGTTTAACGTGTTATTACAGCAGCTCGCAGCAACCGCAAAATCGTCATTTCTTTTCATTCACAAAGACTCACGGTTTGGCAAAAAACGCTGCCGACTGAAAATGTAATTTTCCAAAGCTAATCTCAGATGGGCTATCTGGCTCGATAAGCTGGAAAGCTGTTTTGTAGGATCCTCATTCAGGAAGAGATGTTCTGGCTTCCAGATTAATCGCTTTCTGCTCTCCCTCAGATGGCCTGTGATAAAAAAAAAAAAAAAATTCACATCTCCGTTAAGAAAGACCAAGAGGTTTGTGAATTAATGAACAAAACCTGCCATGCAGACAGACGAGTGGGCAGAGAGACAGGTGGGAAGACAGACTAAAACAAAGACACACTGAGCCGTGGGAGGAAGAAAAGACAGTTTGACAGACTCAGTAAGACAGACAGGCACATGGACAGACGGCTGCGAAGGTCGACAGGTTTTCATCGTGTGAGACCACGTTGCCATGGCAACGGACAGCCGATCAGTCATTCAGACCACAGAGTTCAGTTCAGTCAATCTTTATTGTCCTCAGGGAATAATTAGGGAGGGCAAACGGGTAGACAGACGGACAGAGAGAGACGGAGAGACAGACGGGACGGCAGACAGACAGGTGGAGGTACGCCGGCTCAATGCCCTGCTGGACACCGACCGCACCTTCCTGTTGCTGCAGACGTGCTGCAGATCTCGCCAGAGTTGTCATAACAACTGAAAATTAAAGCTGAAATGTATATTTTTCCAGATTTGTTGTTGAAATCTTTACGGGTTAAACCGTCGAACCGGACACAAGACGGTTCTGCTGTTTCACGCCTGGATTATGTTGAAATCACAGCATAATCCAAGTTATGAGTAACAAATTTGTTTTACTAGATCTTTGCAGATTATCTTGTCAAAGCCTTCTGTTTTATTTCAGACTTTAAAAAAAAAACAAGGAGCAGCTATCTGAGGCAGCAAAAAGAAGAGAGATTTACCAAACTAAGATGACAGCAAATGGAGGTTTTGAGGTCTTTGCGTGATGGAAACAGAAAACAGACAGAAGCATTTAAAGGTGCAGAACGCCGTGTTTGGGTCATGTTCTCAGAGTGAGGGTCGTGTAGAAAATCAGTAACGATGATCAGTGACGCAGGTGCTTTATCGGACCGAGAGACGAAGACAAAACTCTCAAGTTACAATTTATCCATCAATTTACTCATCAGTTTACCCATCAAACTGCATTCCGTCTTTCACCGTCCTCATCAGGAGCTCAGGGTCGAGACTGAAAGATTGAGACGGTGGGACGAATGACTTTCCTCTGCAGGACGTTGATTTGAGTAAGAAAAGTGAAAGAAGGCCTGAATACATGGAATAATGCTGCTGAAAATACGGTATGCTGGTGATATATTTCTTGTTTTATCATACCTGCATGTGTCACGTTTCAGCGCGTGTTGTTCTGATTTTGTTTTTTGTAATATATATAAACACTTTTGAAAAAGAAAAAACAGTAATATAACATAATAAAGGCCTTCAGAACATAGCTATGACATAATGCAGAACAATATGATGCAGAACAAAATGTGAGAGGGAGCAGTAATAATAGACTAAAATAACTATGTAAAAACAATTATTGTATTTTTTGCAAATATGAACAGTTTTGACAGTGTTTTTTATTGGTAGAGGGTGTGATTTTTTTTTTTAGATATTGCTCCATTTCTTTCAAAAAAACAAATACTATAAGACGTTTTATTAGTTGAAAATTTAGATTTGTGAGTGTGAAATATTTTCCACGTATAAAACCAGATTTATCAAAAAGCATGCCTTGTTATGTGTATCAGAACAGGTATGAAGGCGAGTGTCGTTCTGATTTAGAGACGGCATGGTTAAACACTTTTCACCGCCTAAAACATCCAGTATGAACTTTATTCCGTATGATCTCTGTCCTCCGTGTGAGGAAGAAGAACGTTCCTGATAGCTGGTGTCATCTTAAGCTTTGACTCTTCTGTTGGACGTGAAGTAGCAGTGGATCGGTTCCTTGGCGATTCAGATCCGGTGTCCTCGCTGAGAGGCTTTAGCTTGTATTTCTGTTGTACGGAATGTGTCAGCAGCCTGTGGTGTGACTGTGCTACTTGTCAACGTGTCTGCAGAAGTAGCATTGAGACCTTTTCTGCACGCCGCCGAACACGGAGAAAAGAGCAAGTTTGATTCTGAGCAGCAGCAGCAACATCAGGATGCATTAAAGCTGCACGATGCGATTTTTGACACGTTGGCAGCCAATAAAAGCGTCACAGATCAGCCCAAGTCGGCTTTCTCTGAGAGTCTGAAGTCCGATGGCTAACTTCCTGCCAGGCTTTAGCATTTCAGACTCGTTTTTAGCTGACAACTTCCTGTCTAAGAAGCATGAGCATCTTTTTTAGAGGCCAACCTGTTGAATGCACGTCCAGCGCTCAAGGACTGTTAAAACCTCAGATTTTTTTCTAGAAAATTCTTCATTCTTGAAGAAAAAAAAAGTCCAATCTGAAAGAAATGAGCAAAAAAAGTCTAATATAAGTTATTAAAAGTTGTCATTTTCTAATTGATTCTAGAACATAATAGAAAATGAAGGCAAGTCTCCAAAAATCATCAAACAATATGGACAAAATAAAAATATACTATTATCTGTAACTTGAGAATTGTATTTAATATGTTGAATTGGAGGGTTTTACATGCATTTCTCTGATGTGCAATTATAGTAATTTTAGATTTATAGATTCTGCTTTTAGTTGATTTCAGTAGTAATGGAAATTAGTAAAAGATATTGATAAAGAAAGATGCTATAAATTAGGCAAAAAATGTGTTGATTTGATGACGTCTGGTAAACTATGATATATTCAAATCTATATACTGTATTTTTTGCTAATGCAGTACAAAGAAACTAGCACAAATACTTCCTGTATTTCCTAAATATCCAAAAGTGGCAATTCAGCATCAATTAAACTCAACCAGGAGTTTAATGTCAACCAACCACACATTTGCACATATAGCAGAATGGAATTATATTTCTCTCAACAAAACAGACAATAAATAACCAACAGTGCAAAACGCAACACACAAATAACTTAGCATTTAAAAAAAGTGCAATAAACAAGCAAACATAAGCAGCATTAAAGTCAGAAATTAAAACGTCCCTGAGTTTGATTATTTTTTAGTAAGTAAGTAAAAAACAAAAAGGAGTAAAATGGCCTGTGCAAGGTTGTTGTGTGATGTGTGTGTGTGTGTATCTGTGTGTGTATACATGTGTGCGTGTATAAAATCAGAAGTATGCGCCTTTTCTGGTCTTTGAAATGTTGTGGAATTGCCGCCTGATTTCTGCAGAAACAAACTGAAATTCTGGGATGAAAGAAGCTGAAACTGCTTTGGGCTGCAGACTCTGGTGTTGATTCTCAGTGGGATCAGAAGCGTGAACAGACCTTTTTTCATGACAGGAAGTCACATGATTCAATAATAATAAAGTTGTTTAAAGGACCATACCACCCATTTTGCATGGTTGAGCCTAATATATTCAGTTTTCATATATGTAATGCCACTGACAATCATTTCCCAAAGTACATTACTGGAAGGTGAATTAAAAATGTTTTTCCTACCTTCCAGACCTCCATTGGTTTCAGTTCATTCTGCTATTAAAATCAACTTGTTGATACTGTAAACGTTCTTGGGATAGGTAATCCATCATCACCAACAAGACGTGTATTCAGGTTTTTTTAGAAGTTATGTAATTTTAGTGTTTAAGCTCAATAAAAAGCGTGGAGTGAATGTATGCCTCCACCGGGGAATATAGTCCCAAAAGAAGACCTGCGTTTATGGAAAAATTTAAAGGACCGTGACTTCATAAGGCTGTGTAACTATTAGCAGGAGAAACATGGATTTTTAAGGTGGGTGTATCACTTGAATATTTGATTTTGAAAGATTAAGAGATTTAGCAAAATATCAGGAAAGCTGAAATACAGTTTTATCCTTTGGGAAATGATTGTCAGTAACGTAACGTATGAAAATTGAATATATTAGGCTCAAACATGCAAAATGGACGGTATGGTCCTTTAAATGAAGCTTTAAGTTTCAGTTCTTCATTTCATGTGCAGAAAGTTTATCACATCTCATCATTTCCAGCAGGTTAATAAAAATAAATCTTTACATTAAAGTTTTCACTACTTCAGCTCTGATTAGCAGTTTTAAATGCACAAAATTACACTATTATAAACAGCAGAAATAAAACCAAACAGGACTCACAGCCCACGACTCAAATCTACAAAAACACATTGAGACAGAAATCAAATCAACAAGAGCTCACACACACATCAAGGCGGAGAGGTCACAGGGTTAATTTGGGATTTGAAAGACAGGCAGCTCGATGAGATCGACAACCACAAAGATCCAACCTCAGTAAATACGTCGGCTGACCTTTGACCTTTCACACCTGCGGGTGACTGTGGCTTCCGACGCAGCCTNAAATACGTCGGCTGACCTTTGACCTTTCACACCTGCGGGTGACTGTGGCTTCCGACGCAGCCTGGAAATGTAATTCCTCTCGTTAATATGCTGGTGCTCTGCTTAACACGCAAACACACACACACAAACCAGGATGTGAGAAGTCACAACATATCTGCACGCACACACACACACACACACACACACTCCGTCTTGATTTGAATGCACGCCCGTCTCATCCCCACAGCAAGACACGTTCAGGCATCCATGTTTACTATGACCATATCTAACTATAAATGCAGAAATCTCTGTGGCACCAACGTCTCTAGAACCGTCATGTATGAAGCTGATATTCAGCAGGTTTATTGATCAGGACCCAAGGATGTGCAGCATCACGTGTGAAGTTGTTTGGATGAGCGGTTCTCAAATTGAGCTGTGCANGACCCAAGGATGTGCAGCATCACGTGTGAAGTTGTTTGGATGAGCGGTTCTCAAATTGAGCTGTGCAGGTAAAAAGTAGTCCATGCAGCAGGATACGCTCTGGTCCAGTGCCACAGTCTCAACCCAACCTGTACAGCAAACAAAGCTAGCTAACGATGACGTGCAGAACTAAATCACGACAGGCTGCAGCACACGCCATGAAGTCTGGCCCAATCCGAACACGCATGTTTTGAACAGGGGCTGCATTCATGGAAAATAAATGGCGTTATGATAATATCAGTGGTTTAATAATTTGCTAAATATTATAATTATGAAATTATCTGCTGCAAAAAGGAAATGCTAAGGCCTGGGAAAATGCTTTGGGTTCTGTTAAAAAACAAAGGAATCATATTTCACAGTGAATATGTGTGTGTACTTCTATGTGTATGTTTATGGTGACATTATATGGATTCATTTATTGGCATTTCTTTTCTTTTTTTTAAAGAAAACGTGGGAAGGTGTTACCACAGGTCGTTTGGGAGGGAAAGTTAAGGAATAATGAAAACGGGAGGCAAGGGTTTCAGGACTAAAGGATTTGGACATGAAAAGGAATGTAGAATAATGATAATAATGATGATAAAATAGTGGTAATGATAATAATAATGGTGCAACTGCATTTGCTTCTGGAGTCTGCAGGATTATTATTTTCTCTGTTTGTTTGCTGCTGTCTTGCTTTAGTGAAGCAACGACCTCAAATATATCCTGTCCATGTTCAATATATGAAAGAAAAAATAATAAAAATATGGTCACAAAAAAATAGATGGAGTTATGATGACAGCTCCCTGAAGAGCTTTGTATTTAAAAAATACATTTTTTCTTTTTGAAAAAGCAAAGCGTGGAGGACACGGACTCTGATCTACACAGCAGAACTGAAATGCTGTTTGATTACATTTTCTGCTCCACCTGAAGAGGAAACGTGGTCAGAAACAGCTGATTGAAGCATATAAATGCCTTTTAATGGTGAACTGCAGGAGCAGAATCAGGCTCTTGCCTGACTTAACAGTGATTAAAGGACCATACCGTCCATTTTGCATGTCTGAGCCTCATATATTCAGTTTTCATACATGTTACGTTACTGACAATCATTTCCCAAAGGATAAAACCGTATCTCAGCTTTCCTGATATTTTGCTAAATCTCTTAATCTTTCAAAATCAAATATTCAAGTGATACACCCACCTTAAAAATCCATGTTTCTCCTGCTAATAGTTACACAGCCTTATGAAGTCACGGTCCTTTAAATTTTTCCATAAACGCAGGTCTTCTTTTGGGACTATATTCCCCGGTGGAGGCATACATTCACTCCACGCTTTTTATTGAGCTTAAACACTAAAATTACATAACTTCTAAAAAAAACCTGAATACACGTCTTGTTGGTGATGATGGATTACCTATCCCAAGAACGTTTCAAGTATCAACAAGTTGATTTTAATAGCAGAATGAACTGAAACCAATGGAGGTCTGGAAGGTAGGAAAAATATTTTTAATTCACCGTTCCAGTAGTATGCTTTGGGAAATGATTGTCAGTAACGTTACATGTATGAAAACTGAATATATTAGGCTCAAACATGCAAAATGGATGGTATGGTCCTTTAAGACGCGTGCAGTGCCTGTTGAAAACGTGCCTGTTCAGAACGGGCTGGACTTTATGGTGTGCACCGACGCCACCATAATTTAGTTCTGCACGTCCTCATAAGCTAGCTTTGTTTGCAGTACCTGTTAGCTGCCGCACCCTGAGCGTATCCTGCCACGTGGACTACTTTTTACTGGCACAGCTCAGTTTGAGAACCGCTAATCCAAACAACTTCACACGTGACGCTACATGTCCTTGGGTCCTGATCAATAAACCTGCTGAATTTCAGCTTCATACATGACGGGTTCTGGAGATGTTGGTGCCGCAGACAGACAGATTGAGAAACTGTAATTATAACATTAAAAAAAACAGAAACAAAACCATGTAGGTCTGTGAAATAGCATTAAAATGTCTGAGTTTTTCTTTGATTGTTCGATGTAAAGGCCTTGCATGAGAACAGGAAATGCGCCTGTATGTGAGGCGACGTACTCGTGAGTACTAAGTGTAGTACTAAGTGTATTCCTGGCTGATGTATCCTCGATTGTCTGTTACTGTGTGTTTTGATGCTGGATTGCACGTAATGCAGCTTATCGCCAAATCTTTTCAGATATTAAAATAACAAATTTCAAGGATGGTGCAGCCTTTGCTTTGAGCGCTCTAAGTGCTTTCTGCTTCCAATGCCACGTAAAGAAATTACAGAGAGAAAACAGCAGACATTTCCATCGTACTTTTATGCCGAAATGAGACATTTGTAGCTACATATAAAAAGGAAATTCCATATATTTAAAAAAAAAAAAAAAACAGCTCATTAGCCTTGCAGGTTCATTTACATACCGCTCAAACACGTCATTTAAGTCGTTCTTCTATTTTATTCAATAATCATGTTTTTTAAATTATATGAAACAAATGCCAAAATGTATTTTATTTAGTTAAGTTATTTAGTATTTTATTAAGTTTTCAAATTGTATTTTAAGATGTTTTATTTAGTATTTCAAAGTTTTCAAAATGTATTTTAAGATGTTTTATTTAGTATTTCATAGTTTTCTGAATGTATTTTAAGGTGTTTTATTTAGTATTTCAAAGTTTTCAGAATGTATTTTAAGATGTTTTATTTAGTATTTCAAAGTTTTCAAAATGTATTTTAAGATGTTTTATTCAGTATTTCATAGTTTTCTGAATGTATTTTATTTAGTATTTCAAAGTTTTCAGAATGTATTTTAAGATGGTTTATTTAGTATTTCAAAGTTTTCAAAATGTATTTTAAGATGTTTTATTTAGTATTTCAAAGTTTTCAAAATGTATTTTAAGATGTTTTATTCAGTATTTCGTAGTTTTCTGAATGTATTTTATTTAGTATTTCAAAGTTTTCAGAATGTATTTTAAGATGTTTTTTTTAGTATTTCAAAGTTTTCAAAATGTATTTTAATATGTTTTATTCAGTATTTCATAGTTTTCTGAATGTATTTTATTTAGTATTTCAAAGTTTTCAAAATGTATTTTAAGATGTTTTATTTGGTATTTCCAAGTGTTTAAATGCTAAATAACAGTATTTTAGTGAGATTTAATCTCTGCTTTGTAAATATTCAGCATCAGTTTCTGAGCATCAGGGAATAATCTAGAATTTCCTAATAATCTCTGGAAACATCCAGCTTCTCTACATGAATCTGGAATCATCTACAACTCATGTCAGGATTCTGGATGATTTAAATAAAATGTCTTCATTTTTTTTTTGCAGCTTCTTGCAGATTATTTTAAACCTGTAGCTGCAAAATACTGACAGACATGTAGAATCATTTTTTACATACATGTATATGAAACCTTACATTGATTTTATATGAAAATCACTCGTGATTCCACACTTTTGAGCAGCCGTGTAAATCTCACTTTGAAGTCATTTCCAATCACCGACTGATCCAAGCACGGGAAGAAAATCATTGCTCTTGTGAAACCGGAGTTGTATGTTATCACATCCCATGAAGGGGATAATAATGAAGAGCACCATATTGCTGCCCCAGATGGAAAACAGATTTACGTGCCCATAAAGCCACAGTTCATGACTCCTGAAATGCAGTAAGGCATCATCATGGCATCCTTGGCTGATGCGGCGGCGCCCAGCGTGGACTTTCTGCCTTCTGATACGCCTGGCTGACTCGCTCTGTCCTCGCCATCGCTGCCTCCTCGCCGTTCTCACTCGTTAACATGATTAACATTCAGCTGGAAGCCATACATTACCGGCTACCTCCCTAACACCTGTGGTCCTGGACTCCCGACACATCTCCATCAATTCCCCAGGCGAGGATGAGAGGATGAAAGGAGGGAAAAGAGAGACAGGAAGAAGTAATCAAATGTCTATTTAGATCATTAGGAGAAAAGTGTTTGGTCACGCTTGGCACAGAAAATGGTTCAGCGTGGTAGAAACTAGTGTAAGTTTGGATGGAAACGCTGAACAGCTGCTGGGTTTTTTTTGCCTCATTTGTATCTATGCAGCAAGAATTTAACCATTTTTATGTCCTTGTCAAGGTGGAAAATCTCTGTGTGTTTTTTCAAGCATCCAGGCAGTTCGACAGATAAACACATCTGGACGTGCAGACAGCCTGAGTCGAGGAAACGGCAGCTGATGATGGCCTGCAGAGAAAGCAGGACGTCTGATTGGACTAGCAGCTGCAGTAATGGATGGACTGACGCTTTGGGAACTCACTGGTGTAGCAGGAGATTCCCAGTTTGATTTGCTGTGTGGATAATCAGTTTTCGGCACAGTCAGACAAAAAGCTCTTTATCACACAGACAGGAAACCGCTCGGGTCATTTATAACACGCAGGAACCATCACATCACGTTTGGGTATGCCATTTAGGCAGAAATTGCTTAGAAACGGCAGTAAAGGGCGAAACATACAACACTGCATTCAGATAAAACAAGATGAAAACAGAAAACAATATATTTTATGATGGTGTACATCAGCTAAATCATCCATCTTTAATCCCTTTTTAATGTTTCTTGTCTGGGTCAGTCACAGTTTGAGCTGAGCAGCTAAACTCTCTTTTCCCTGCAGCTTCCACCACCTCCTTCACCTAATATATTATACAACATATATAATAAAAACAGAAAGACTATTCACAAATGTATTCTGAGGTGAGCAAGTTTGTGCAGAGGTTTGCACTTCTCTTATGAAAGGAGAGGAGACAGGAAGTTCCTGACAATAAAACATCACTTAAAAAAAAAAAAAAAATANAAAAAAAAAAAAAAAATGACTTTCTTAAAAGGGTTCAGCGCTCTCTCGCTCGTATCCCAAGTCTCTTTATTAAAGCTGGACAGGAGTTAACCCAATTAGACACAAACCCATACACGGGCCTTGTAATTTGGAAGAGAGGGGCGGTAAGAAAGTGCTGATGTGGAGAATTAAATGAATCTTTATATAACGGCTCCCCAACCTCTGAAAAATCTGCTGGTCTGCATGAGGAATAATAAGTGCACTTTAAAAATAGAGCTTCTGTGATTGGTATAACTTTTGGCACTTCTACTTGCTAATGTGGAGAAACTTCCATTTAAATATTCCATCATAGCCTCCGTAGTTACAGACGTTTGAAAGACGTGTTAAAAAGCCACAGTCGCATCAGCAGCTGGAACTTCTCTGGTGTTACAGGCTGTGTTCATGGGTGGGAAGCTCGCTTGTCTTAGCGACTTGTTCTTGCAACACTTCAGCAAATCCTATTAGTACCTGCACGGCGAGGGGCAGGATCAGTGGGTGATATTATGAACCTTCCACTCATTACGCCCTCCCACCGAAGCTGAATTCAGAATGTGTAAAGAAGCCATGGAGGCACCTCGGGGTGGGCGATATAGCCTGAAAATATCACATCTCAAGGTGTTTTTGCGATAACAATATTCAAGAAGATATGAACAGTGTAACAGTGAACAAAGTTGTCATCAGGGGCGGAGCTAAGGGTGGGCTTATGGATGTTTTCCACAAAGCCCTACATTTTCTGTCGCATTTTCTGTTGCATTTTTGCAAATTACCCAAATTCATCACCAAGGTGGAACCACAGTGTTGTGACCAGATTGGTCGGACCGAATTGGTGGACGGAACGGACATAAAGCACAATATAGCTTGCCTGTTTAGATCATTGTAGAGGTTTTTGTTTAAAAAGATTTTTAACTTCATATTCAATAATATTATTTGTTAAAAGATAGCATAATTTGTTCCATGTCTTCAACAGATGTATCGGAATTTATATTTAGCGTTCTTTGGTTGATATTAAATAACTTTAGCTACCTGCCTGGATTTTCCAGTGGAGATCTGGGTAAGCCCTGGATCTCCACAAACCCTAGATCCACCCATGGTTGTCATGGTGATTGAATAAGTAAATAATACTGTAAACTGTAACAACATGAGTAAAAACGAATCATCGTAAAAGTAGAAACAGAGTGTTTCCCTTCAGTAAAAGTATAAATAACTAAATCCTGGAATATTTTAGCTTGTAAATAACTTGAGCTGCTCGTCTTCAGTCATGTATAAAATCACTGATGATGTCATAGGAGTTCATCTTTAGCAGGTTATGACGCTAAATAGCCGCTATGATGCCAAACTTGGCAAATCCACCACAAGCCAAGAACTCACCTGAAGTTAAAGTAGTGGCTAAGCTAACACTGTTAGTGGCTAAGCTAAGCTAGTTCATACATCACAACAAGTCATCTCAAACAAAAAGTCTCCTCTTTGCAAATTTCACTCCATCGTTAGCTTGTTCTGTCACAGGAAGTACAGCTAGCTAACGCTCCAGCTGCTTCACTGATTCATTGTCACATCCTGCTTGTTTTGAGTCACAAATCAGCTGATTGGCTCACCTCCTCATGTGACTTTCTTGGTGTTTCTGTTCCCAACTTTACCGATTAGCCTTGTAGCTGAACCATTTCCAAACAACTGAGTTAGCTCCCTCTTTTAGGAAATAGTTACTCGGGCGCTGACCTGCTACTTCTGGGCATGCTCGTTTGTTTCTCCTTCATGTAAAAATTCATCAATGCATCACCAAAACCACAATATGTAAGCATCATGAATGAATGATATGAGATGGAACAGCCTCGAGTCGCAGATGAAGCCCTCGGCTGACTTCACCCCTCCCCGACAGGAACTCTGTTTGAGGGCATTGATTTTGGATCAAATCACGACTNGCTGACTTCACCCCTCCCCGACAGGAACTCTGTTTGAGGGCATTGATTTTGGATCAAATCACGACTCTGAAAATCTAAAATATGTTGCAATATTCCCAAAGATTCCCACCTCCAGTTGTCAAGCTTAAAAACGGACGTTAATCTTTGACTTTATCTGTACTGCTGTACATTTAGGGAATAGAGAAGAAACCCAATAGCAAGCAATAAACGCCAGAAATATCACCCGCTAAAATAATCATTAAGTGCTTGTTATTGATCAGGAACTTCACAGCTTCCTGAAGATATACTACAGCCATTTTTTGCTGTGGGGCATTAAAGCGAATTCATCGCCTTTCCATTCCCGTAACGTTGACATTTCGTGGAGAGTAAGTGTGTTGTGCCCAGCAGCCGACTTATACACTCTGCATGTTTGCGATAAAGGGAAAATGCCTCTGAGGGGACTTCCCCAAAATCTGGTTTAAATGGAGATTCCAGTTATGATGGCGGGGTGAATGTGCATGTGTGTATGCACGTGCATGTTTCTGACATGCATGAGCACAGCTGCCCCGGGCTGTATGCCCAGAAGACCATACAACTCAGAATCATAATCGTTTCATTCAACAAGCAAAACTAATGATGAGTTTGGTTCTAAATGAAGACATCTGCCATTTGAATTTCTACATTCATTTTGCACATTATGTACACATTTGTAAATCCATGTTAAACACGGACGCAACTGTGAAACCACAGTCTTCATCTTTCATTTCCTGGGCCTTTCAGTCGTACTTCCACACGTGTTAACTTCCAACATGCTGCAGCGACTCGAGTGACTCTGCAGTAGAAACTTTTCTTGATTCTGCTGTAGAATCAGCCGGTTGTTAAAATATACACAATAATACAATATTTTTATATTCATTATGTAAAGAGTAGGACGTAAGAATTCAATTTTAGCTCAAATCAGCACGTAAATGATAAGATTCAGACTGAAACAAGGACTTCAGGTGAGGAATTCAACATAACGGATCATATACTACTGCATGAAACATTAGCTACAAATAGCCTGACATTTATTTCTAAAGTATAAATTTATACATTTATTACTCACTTTAATGAAGCCATAGGTTATATTTATATTTGTTTTGCTGGCAGACAAAAGCATCTGCAGACATTTACATTTTTATTTAGACAAGTTAGGTTTAGCACATTTTTTATGTTTGAGCCCAATATAGTACAATCCGTGTACATGTTACGTTACTGACAACCATTTCGCAAAACATACGACTTTAGCGGTAAATTTTGGATTGCTTTCCCTACCCTCCACACAGCCATTGGATTTACTTTATTCCAGTACGCTATTAAAATAAAACTGTACAGACTTCAAATTGAGATACATAATCCATCACAGCTAACAAAACAACTATTAGGTTTTGTTTTTTGTTTTTTTTTGTTTTTTGTTAAAGTACAAGCAGTCCCCAGGTTACGAACAAGTTCCGTTCCCACGGCTGTTCGTAAGTCGGATTTGTACATAAGTCGGAACAGTTACATAAGATCCGTATCTAGCGTATATATATTTTACCTTTCAATGCGTAAGAAACTGGATTTACTCTTTGGAGGCGTGGTTACGAAGGTTACAAAAAAGAAAAAAAAGGCAAAACACAAACAACACACACAACACAGAGTTTACAGCGAGCGTGATCTGACTTAAAATAGCGACGGCCACTGCACCGCTGACGATGCGCAATATTTGGGCGTGCGTCGTAAAGTAGTGTGCTGTTCATTATTGCGGATCATTGTATGTAACTCAAATTTTTACTTTAATAGGCTTTATGGCGGTCGGTTCGTAAGTACAGGTTGTTCGTAAGTCGGGGACTGCCTGTTCTCTAAATTCTCTATTAAAAGCCGGTATTCCAATAATAGCTGGTATCTAGTAATAGCCAGGGGGCGGAGTCAGTAGGAGGAAATAAAAGCGGTCTCATATAATGGCTGGGTTTGGTGTTTGTCTTACTGCCACCAGATGACAGCAGTGATGACAGCGGAGCATCACGTGACGCTCCGCTGTCATCACCAACCGGGAAAAGTGGATGAAAATGCATCTTTCTCAAAGCTGCCTGGAGGCGTGGCGGCGTGTTTTTATGTAGTTATGGGTCTGTTCATCAGCAAAATTAGAAATAAAAGCCTTGTCTCCTATATTGGCCGGGTTTCTCCGCAGTTGAGGTAAATAAAGGCCCCGCCCACTAATAGAGCATTTACAGTAACTTTATTTAACTGATCCAACACGGACAATGTATCTCTCCGCCAGGGAATATAGTCCCAGCAGAAAAATGGCTTTTACTGAGAAATTAAAACAATCGTCTGTTCTACAGCCGTGATCTGGCTCTTCCTTCTCCTGAACACCTAGAAGGTGAGTCGTTCTGCTCAGAGAAACTGTCCAACCTGCCGTATTTACCGCTGCTGTTGATTTCCAAGCATATCAACATTGGGCAGCGTGCCCAGCTGAGCTTTACACCGATGTCAACACGCCGCCGTAATGAGGTCGGGTNCATTGGGCAGCGTGCCCAGCTGAGCTTTACACCGATGTCAACACGCCGCCGTAATGAGGTCGGGTGATTGTTTGCCGACCGCGTGTCGGCAAATTATTTCAGGGACAATTTATCAAGGTGTTCCATGTCGCAAACAGGTACAACAGTTACAACGCCTTTTTTTTTTCTGCTGAATGGATGAAGCATTTTCATTGTTAAACTCTTCATCTGAAATGCATGTTAGTTATTTTAAATGTCAGATAACAGTCTCATTTTGCTTTTACTGCAACTTTTTTTTTTTAATTCACTGGCATCAGAAAATTAATTTTCATATTTCTCTGCTACTGTTGGAACCTTGTTTAACAGTAGATTTATTATTACTAATTTTCTTCTTTCCTCAAAAAGTTTTAGCATTTTTACTATAAGGAGACAATGCATAACAATTTAAATATAAGGCTTTTTTTTGATAAAGTAAATAAGGGACTAAACTGGCCATCTGATGAATTAATGAACTAAAAAAGTAAAGTAAGCTGCTATAAGTATGTTTCACAACTTGACAATCCATAATTTACTCTTAATTACTCATTTAAATATTTTAGGAGCTGTTCAATATTTTAAACCATTTATGAAGTTTGCCTACTCATATTTGGATCAATTTTATCGGGTATTCTCAAAAAACCGAGCTGAAAAGTTTGCCTAATTTCAAAATTTATGCAATTTGCCATATTGTTCAGATCTGTAGAGTTTGTTCTCGTCCCAATCAGGGACTAAATTGTTTAAAGGACTATACCACCCATTTTGCATGTTTGAGCCTAATATATTCAATTTTCATACATGTTACGTTACTGACNCCACCCATTTTGCATGTTTGAGCCTAATATATTCAATTTTCATACATGTTACGTTACTGACAATCAGGGACTAACTTGTTTAAAGGACCATACCATCTGTTTTGCATGTTTGAGCCTAATATATTCACGTTACGTTTGGATCTGTAATAACCAATAGGTCAGCGTTACATTTTCTTATTGTCATGTCATTTCAAAATATTATTATAAGGCTATTCTCCTATTCTGGCTGTTTTTTTTGTTTTTTTTTAACTTGTGGTTGAGTATTTTTCTGTTTGGCATCAGTACTTTTCCCTAAATAAAGTATTTGAGTTCTTCTCCCACCACTTTACTATTTGTGGATTCCACATAAATATATATTGGTTTTTTTTGTTTTGTTTTGGTTTTTTTTTTTAACGAATCACAACTTCAGCAGTGGGCACATGAGAAGATGAGGATATTTTTGGCCAATTTAGGCGAAGTACAGACTCGACCTGACAGGATGTCAGTCCGTGGGATGACTTTACTCCTTCGTTCGGATTCGTGTGAGACAGCCGAGCACTGCGCAGACAGAAACCCAGCCACAGTTCCTAAATCTTTGGCTTGATTTGGTCGAGAAAAGAAAGCGAATCCTGAACAGTGTCAAGACAGATGATCGAATTTACACCAAAAATTGGAAAATTATCCATCTGAGATACACTGATGTTTGTCCTGCTATGCAAACATCACCTGTGCGAGTCAGAATGCTAAAAAGTGAAATTATGGAAAGATTTTTATACATATTTGGTCAACGCAGAACTTTTAAAGATAGAAAATCTCATCATGTTGTTTTACACTCGCAGGAATCACAGAACAATTTATATGCAGCAAGAGGTGAGGAGGGTCGCAATCATTTGGTTCAGAAGTTTGTCACTTACCTGCACACAAGCAACACACACACACAAAGAGAGAGAGAGAGAGAGAGAGACAAATGTTCACAATGTTAAAAAAGTCAAATACATCATTTATTAACGCTGTTTTTCCTGATCTGAGGGAACAAAGTAATGCAAAAACACAACTTTAATCCTTTTTCTCATTCTGTCAGACACACACACACACACACACACACACACACACACACACACACACACACACACTGACTGTGCTCCTGTGGTAAACAAACTTAATATCTCCCATTAGCATCCTGTTGACCTGCTCATATTTGCGATTAATCAGCCGGTGATTATGTGATTACGTGATGAGCAGCGTGTGTTTTAGCATCAACTCCTCGCCCCTCAGAACGCACAACTTCTGCATCATCACGTTGACCTCATGACTTTTCCTCTCTCTCAACTCGACTGAGGGAAAATAGTCATCGCATAGACATATTGTCATCCGCGTGCAAAAAATTTAGAATGAATGTGGTTTTCCACACGTTTCTACATCAGATTCAGCTTCTGCTGTCATAGTTTTCTTCTTTATGGATCAAATGATGCTATGACTAGGAAAGGATTCACATTCATCTTTGTTACTCTGATTTAGTTTTTCTGGCATCATAAACTTTTTCCACATTTTCTCCCGCCTCCACACGTCTCTGACCAATGAGGAGAGAGAGTGTTGTCATTTTTGCTGCTAGATTGTAGTTTGATTGGATGTTTTCCTGTGAGAAACCAAACCATAAATCCATCATTTAAAGGACCATACCACCATTTTTGCATGTTTGAGCCTAATATATTCAATTTTCACACATGTAATGTTACCAACAATCATTTCCAAAGCATACTACTGGAACGGTGAATTAAAAATGTTTTTCCTACCTTCCAGACCTCCATTGGTTTCAGTTCATTCTGCTATTAAAATCAACTTGTTGATACTGTAAACGTTCTTGGGATAGGTAATCCATCATCACCAACAAGACGTGTATTCAGGTTTTTTTAGAAGTTATGTAATTTTAGTGTTTAAGCTCAATAAAAAGCGTGGAGTGAATGTATGCCTCCACCGGGGAATATAGTCCCAAAAGAAGACCTGTGTTTATGGAAAAATTTAAAGGACCGTGACTTCATAAGGCTGTGTAACTATTAGCAGGAGAAACATGGATTTTTAAGGTGGGTGTATCACTTGAATATTTGATTTTAAAGATTAAGAGATTTTGTAAAATATCAGGAAAGCTGAAATACAGTTTTATCCTTTGGGAAATGATTGTCTGCAACGTTACATGTATGAAAATTGAATACATTACTCAAACATGCAGAGTGGGTGGTATGGTCCTTTAAACAATTTAGCCCCTGATTGGGACGAGAACAAACACTCTACAGATCTGAAAACACCAAAAGATGATAAGACATTTCTAGCTGCAGCTGAAAGTAAAGTAATTTAATTACGTCTACCCAAAATAAAAGAACTGGTGGCTCAAAACTTATCAGTCAGCAGTCACAACCATGAGAAACTTGACACAGCTCCTGATGTGGAGTTCAGACTGCCTTAAAAAGTTCCTCAGTACTCCTCCTGTGCATCCTGACATGGCTGCAACATGTAAAATCAATAACGCTAACAACAAAGCTAACATGTAAATGCTATGTCATGACATTTGATGACATTTCACCAAGAGCTATCTCCCACAAAGAACACTTTTTATTTTTAGCAGAAATTAGCAAAACAAACAGCAATAAACTTATTCAGATTTGATTTAAAAAAAAAAAAAAAAGATCCCTGAGCTTTGACGGGATTCTATTCTTAATTCTTTGCTCTGCGTCTCTGAGCTGCAACCTGCTGCTTTTCTGTGAAACTCCTGATGCAGCAGGGTGCCGCTCGGCGTCTGCCGTTCCTTCCTGTAACACAGACGAACCGCAGGTCGTCCANACTCCTGATGCAGCAGGGTGCCGCTCGGCGTCTGCTGTTCCTTCCTGTAACACAGACGAACCGCAGGTCGTCCAAACCGTTGATGTTTTAATAGAATCAAGTTAAAAACAGACACACTTCCTGTCAGAGAACTTACACTGTGGGAGCGATACGCAGCCCAGTCTGAGTACAGAGTTATAGAATATTACTACAGTACATGGAATATTACTTTACACATACATGACGAGGGTAAAGTCAGCTGTTGCTTTTCATTATCGTTTACTATTAACACCTAGTTTGTCAATATAAATCCAGACTTTTACTGTAATTTCTTTGACATCAGATGTATAAATGTACCATAAGGTTATTATACATCAGCTGCTTCTGCATCCTCATCCGTAACCGTTGAAAATACGTCCAAACAGGTTTATACTGATAAATCCCTTCATCTCTGATGTTTGACATTTTTGTGTGTATCGAGCAAAACGAGGTTCATGAAGTGACACGTTTAATTCTGCGCCCAGATCACGCATCTTTTACAAACGACACCATGGCTGGAAATTGGTCTGATGTGGAAATCAGAGAGCTGCTCTCCATCCACGCCAACGACGAGATCAGCAGACAGATCCGACTCTCGCTCACCATGTTGCTGGAAACACTCTCTCGCTTCGTGTGTTACATGTAACTTCCTGCGTTAACATGGCACGCCTGGCAGATTCTAAATGTGGTGCAGGAATTGCATTCCATCTGTAAATTTCCTGGCATGTTTGAAAAGGCACTCTGGCGTGACGGAGACCAAGATCAGAACTTTAACAGAGCTGATGCCAGAAAATTAACAGATTCCATGTCTGAAAAGGCTTTTAGCTTGTTAATGTCATTATAAATCCAGTCATGTAGTTTAATCTGCCAGATTCAGATCAATATCTGGACCTAAATTGGACTCATCATAAGATCCTGATTTTTTTTCCATTGTGATTGCTGGCTTTGCTGGTCTCATTACCACTAGTGGGGAAAGAAAAAAGTAAAAGTTAGCCTGAGAGCAAAGTCTGTGTTGTTAGCCAAATTAAAATTAGCTGGACTTCAGAGGTCTTGGTTGTATTTAAGCTCAGCTATGCTTTACAACTAATGCTACTTTTTGCGGGATAACATGATTACAATTAGCATGTTAGCATGCTAACAAATATCTCCTCAACAAAGATAATTAAACCAAGTAGAGTTCAATCGATTTCACTGAAGTTATCGGGATTCTAATCTGTGAAAATGTTTCTAAAGTTTATCACTGAAGACACAAACCAACAAAATACAAATAAAAAGTATTAGCTGCCAAAAAACTAAGCTGGCTAGCTAAACCAGCTTTTGGAGATTCAGACTGTGCTGTCATCATTTTCAGGTTTTCTAATGCTGCAAGCTTTATTTATTAAATGTCTGTAAAGCTGATGCTCATCCTGATTAATCAAAGCTAAATTAAAATTTAGTCAAACAGGCTGGCAGGAAAATAAACGTTTTGCACTGCTTCAAAATGTAAATCACCAAGAAGAGAGACTTTAGGGACTGAGGAAAACTCAACACGCATGTGGTGTAAAAACCTTGCAGCTGCATTAACACGAGAGCCGCTTTGTCACTTTGGCTAAACCAGCCAAATGAATAAATGTCAGGTAAATGAGCTCCTTTAAGGGCTTTCAGGTGGCTGACAGCAAAACCAGGAGAATATCAGCTTATTATTTCTCTCATATGAGCACAGTAAGAATAAAATAACTCCCAGTTTTCATTCAAGGTTTCAACACGGTTCTGCTGATATTCTGTAAAACCATATTTTAATCTAAAAGACAAAAATGTGTTTCTTTTAGCAGATCCTGGCAGGTTTGTGTCTAATGTGCATTACTGAGCACAGCCAGAGGGTGGCAGCACTGTGCTGCAGAGCTGCAAAGAACAAGAGCCACAGCTTCATTAACTCTGGGTGTTTGGGTGTTTGTGTGTGTGTGTGTGTGTGTGTGTGTGTGTGTGTGTGTGTGTGTNCTCTCTCTCTCTCTCTCTCTCTCTCTCTCTCTCTCGTGTGATGTGTGTGTATACACTCGTAGTTTGGCAGGTCTGGCTGGATTTGTACACTCACTTCTATATGTACAATGTTCTTACGTCCTGCACACTGAACACACACACACACACACACACGCATAAACAAACACATGCTGAGACACTCACAGGAGTGATCCGTTCTTAACAGACGGCGTGTTCCCATGTGTCACAGCGACAGAACATCAGTGTGACAGACTTTTTACACTCTGACACATTCACATCTGCAGATACACACACACACACACACACACACACACACACACACACACACACACACACACACACACACNACACACACTCTCTGTCACCCACCCTAACCTCTAACAGACAGGGTGATGGGTGATGGGGTCTGTGCCAGATTCGGAGAAGATGCCTTACAGTCTGATCACTCAGGACAAATACATTCAAACATACATGAGCAAAAATTATTACTTAGCACGGCAGAATTTTGATTTAACAAACTGATTTTGAATAATTTTGATGAGAGTTTTTTAACGAGATGCTTCCTTTGTTGAACTTTTGTCTTTCTTACAGACTTTTCTCACATCCTGTAGGTTTACATCATTAAGCTGCAGAAAATACATCGACGTCTGAAAACCAGCAGGTCTGCAATCACTTCATGGCAAATTCGCTCTAAACGCAGATAATTGCGGAGACCTGATTTCCCATCAGCGTGTCTACTTGACATTGTAATTTAATCTTGGCAGAAAGGGCAAATGTACCAGATTTTAAAGGAGTACACTGGTGATTTTGCATGTTACATGTTAGCAGGCGAAACATTGAATTTTAAGGTGAGCACCTGAATATTTGATTATGAAACATTAGATTTGGCAAAATAACAGGAAAACAGGGTTCTGAAAAATGGATGTTCATAACATAACACACTGTAAACCCGAATTAGTTAAATCTACTCAAAAAAAAAACAAAAAAAAAAAAAAAAAAAACCCTGAANGTAATTTATTTACCCTTGAATTAAATATTTCTGGTTGCATACTGATATAGTTTGCTATTGCTACTTAAATAAACCAAGTTAAGCCAAATAATTAGTTTTAAGTTTAAATCAATTAAAACTAAAATTATTTAAAAACAAGGTTCAGAATCACAGTTACCCAAAAACGCATTTTATTACTTTTTTATTTATTTATTTAATGTTTATTTATGCAGGGGTAGCTCACTGAGCATCGAATGCTCTTTTGTGAAAAGTCGAAAAGTCCCTCAGTTAAAGCTCATTAGAGTTTGCGATATAATAAAAAACTGACAGCAGAATGCAGCAGGGAGGTCACTAACAGAAAAGACGCTCTGATGGTTACACACCAAAAAGTAGAAAGCATTCAAACGTAACTCAAACTGCTACAGCAACAAATAANCTGATGGTTACACACCAAAAAGTAGAAAGCATTCAAACGTAACTCAAACTGCTACAGCAACAAATAAACTCACACAAAGCTATAACATTCACAAAAAAGGATTATAACAGATATTTCCAATAAAAATATTTCCAACAGTACTCAAAGCATGTAACAGTGCTGCAAGGCATGCTGGGAGAATCAGACCAGCATCACGTGTGTCATTTAACTCAAAATAATTGAGTCATTAGTACCCTAAACCACCATAAACTCCTGCAGTAGTTAACAGTACTTAAAGATTGTTAAAGATTTTAAGTTCTATTAACTTTTACAAGGTTTTTTTAGTATTCCTTACTCAATTTTTCTGAGTGGAGTGTACGAAACGATTTACAGTGCATATATGCAGGTAGTATTTATTGGTCACAAATATGCAAAACCACTGGTATGGTCCTTTAGTTATTGCAGATTAGGCGCTGTTTTCTGCTGCAGGTCCAGTTTGTCATTTAGGTTGACAGGATGTGAGTATTTCTACAAATGTCCCAAACGTCTCACAGCTTCAGAGGAAAGAAGAGAGATGAAAGGGGAAATGAGTGACAGATGAAAGGAGGAAAAGACAGATGACAAGAGGCAGGAGGAGAAAGAAAGTGAGAGAAATGAAGCAGGAGAGGGATGTTGTTTGATGTTTGCTGAGGGGTCCAGGAGGCCCCAGACACATTATAGACATGATGGAAAACAGAGAGGAGACAGAGGACAGACAGATTGAAGGAGGGAGTGAGGGAGTCGAGAAGGAGAGCAACCACGTGGGAAAGGAAACGTCCTGGTGTAATCCATCTCNCACACACACACAGTTATCAGTTTCATCATAATCATCCAACTAAGCTGACACCTTCATCAATATGTCGTAAAACTCCTCATAAAGTGGACGGATGGAAGACATTTCTGTAACTAGCTCTCTGTCGTCATAGCAACCAGGGAGATAGTTACCTGTATTTATTTTGCTTTCATGTATGTTTCTAGTATTTAGTCTTCTTTTGAATAACTTGTCAGCAGGAACCATGCATGGATAAACGAAGAAAGCCTTGATTATATTAGTGTACCGTGATAATGGATCCTGACGTTATACTATATACGATCCTTTGTACTTGAAACTCGGAAAAACCCAACCTCCACCACGAAAAAGTGCAATAGAATGGTCATTCAACTCAGAATTCCCATTTGGAAACTTTGGCAAGATCCACCTTACCCAACTTATCTGCAAACACATTTGGATCGCAACCTGGGAGAATCAACTTTGAACTACGACGGACGGAGGCCATATTGGAGGACATCATTTCCTGGCAACCAGTGGCTCTGACTAGCTTCTAATCATAAAGCTAACAGGCATGGTTGCATTTGATAAATTTGCATTCGTTGTCTTATAAGAATAAAATAAAAGTTAAATTCTGGTTTATCGGCTGTTTTAGTAGTATTTTTCTTTGGGTTTGTATTCCAGCAAAATGCTGAATTTGAACACATTAAGATATCTGGAAAATCGCATATTGCTTCACATTTGGCGAAGACAAAGTGCTGCTTTCAGACCACATGCTAACTGTTAGCATGTTAATCTGAAGACTGTTGGTAAATTTTGATATGTTACCACTTTTTCACAGTTTTGGCTAATCAAAGTATTAACGTTAACCCTGCACACCTAGCCATCTCTGATTCTAGATCAATCAAGAGATCAATCAATCGCCTGAGTCAAAATTCTCCACTTTCTCCACTGTAGTGGAGAAAGTGAATGTGACTGCTCCACTGTGTGTGTGAGCTTTGGTCCAATCACATTCAGCGTCCCATCGTCTCCATGACAACGATGGGTTGACAGGGCTTGATAAGTGGGCCGGCTGGTGCCTTTGCATATAATATAATATGAATTAAAATGAACTTAAACTAAGCAAACACGATTTTTTTCTTTCACAATTTTCTTGGCGCTTAGACGAAAAATGGATTCTAAAAAGAGAAAGGGTGGCGCAGAGAAACAGTGGACAATTACGGAATTATTCGTCCCCAGCATCATTGGCATTTGGCAACTAGTTGCTGTTGCTAATGCTAACTCAAGTTTTCCTGTTCTATTGTGAGTAAATTCATGAAGCTAACCTAGCTAACTGTCTTAACTAGCTGTTGCTGCTAATGCTAACTCAAGTTTTCCTGTTCTATTGTGAGTAAATTCATGAAGCTAACCCAGCTAACTGTCTTAACTAGCTGTTGCTGCTAATGCTGACTCAAGTTTTCCTGTTCTATTGTGAGTAAATTCATGAAGCTAACCTTGCTAACTGTCTTGAGGCCAGGCCAGAATTGTTCTGATTTGTTATGTGGTAAATATCTGATTTATTACTGTCTACTGTTTCTTTATATGATTTGGATTGTATTAGAAGCTACATGTGGCTACTTTGCATTTTTTTTTCCTCAGATGAGCACTTTATAGCTTGTTGATTATTCTAAAGAATAAGCTTGATCAAAGTTACTCACTACTCAAGTAATCTTTTTATAGATACTTTATTACTCAAGTCATTATTTTGGTGACTACTCTTACTTATACTTGAATTACTATTATCATAAAGTAACAATACTTTTACTTGAGTACAGTTTCTGGCTACTCTACTCACCTCTATCCAGAGGTCATTTTATAACTGGACCGCGACCACTTCCCAAAAAAGGTCTTGCGATTTTTAGTCCAACTCGAGCATGATCGCGGTGTTCAGACACACAAACTGAGCAGCCCAGTCTTATTCAGACAGATTAAAGGCTAAACCACACAGAGGTGAAAACACCATTAATGTTTGTCCTGAGGTGCCACCGCAGGCTGCTTCATTAGCCGACAGCTTTGTCTTTACTCGCTCGTTCGAGCTCGTAGAAGCTGAGAGTTGGATAAAGTTGATCTTTGCTAAGAAGCTCCCTCAAAGACACCAACTCAGAAACAACAACATCCAATATTAAGGACAAAGTCCACGGGTACAACAGCACACGATAAATAAGAAATTGGGCAGATGGAAGGAGAAAGTGGAAAGAACGAGGAGGACTGAAGCAGAATGACGAATGAGATGAACACAAAGAGACGCAACAAAGCAGACAGATGAATGAGGAGGAATATAGAGAGACAACTCGAGACCGGAAAAGAAGGACGTTCACACTCTGTGGTGAGCTGAAGGGTAGTTAAGGTCGCAATCACACTGCTTTGTTTCCTCTGTTTCAACTAAGCTTTATTTTGCTGCACAACAGGATAAACTATAATTATTTTGACTCTTCCCTGTTTCCATTTAATCAACATGTTGGTCTTTGATTAGTTATTGTCATTATCTGTGGATAATCACATTTATTTTGCTGATCTCCTTGCCTTTCCTCTAGTGATAACAACCCCTCCAAGTCAGACTGTCCACACGAGACATATCTCAAAATATCCAGCGTTTATATTGCAATGAAATCATGGTTTCCTGAATGATGAACCCTTTTCACAGAGCTAACAACCAAATCATTTATCTTTACGTCAAGCTTTGCATGTTTTGCCCCACTAATGGTAAGGATGGAAGAAGAATCAAAGAACACAGATTGAAGCTTTTAATTTGAAGGAGTTTACACAATTTGAGGGTACTTCAACATATAAGTATATGGTAGTACATTAACTGCTAATCTGGGTGCTTCTCCATTAGCAATCCAACTAGCCAACGACATGTAACTTCAGTTCCTGCTAATTTGTGCGCACAAATAAGTAATTTGAGAGTACAAATGAGCAATTCAAGGAACTGAAATTAAGCAATTTGCGTGCACACAAATTAATAATTCAAGGGCCAATTTGAGGGAACAAATTAGGTGATTTGTCTGCACATGAATCAGGAAACTGAGGGTACAAATTTGTAATTCAAGGGAACAAATTAAGTAATTTGCAGCACAGTGTCAAAAATACAAACTTGAGACCTGGAAGGATGCAGAATTAAAATAATGTTGGAAAGAATAAATTGTCCACAATCTAATTGATGCACTTTGACCCTTAAGAAGCAGAAAAAGCGACAGAGACAGACAGCTGCACAGGAGCGAGTTCAACCGAGGACAACGAGGAGACCAAAGCACCTTCATTCCCTTTCAATCATCATGTTCGTGGCTGGCTAATGGCTTTGAAATGACAACCTCACCGACACTCATCACACATTTATTGAGCAGCAGTTAGCAATGCAAATCAGGAGGCTGAGAGGCAGGGAGGGGGGATAATTGACATGCTAAAACGTCCGCAACTGTCAACATGTAGAATATTTCATCACACTGGAATATGAAATCTCTAAAGACAGAAGCACTTCAGCGATGGAACAGTGGCAGAGAGCTTAGCGTGGCTGCATCTGAAAAAGCCTAAATGAGCACAATTATGCACAGCCTGGTGCTGCGCATTAGCAAGCAAATGGGAGCAACAGAATTTATGCAAAGAGAGGCAGGAGGAACACAGTGTCGAGTTTGAGTGTTCGTGGAGAGGAACAAGGAAGACAGATGTGTGGAGATGTTCTGTGGAGGACCCTGCAGAGCAATCAAATCAAGTCTCAGCACAATTGAATCTTAATGGATCTTTTCAAAACAATGTGTGACAAAAGTGCTGCTAACGTGAAGACAGTTTAATTGAGTTGAAAACTAGGCTGCGATTTGAAAGATGAGGAAGCTTCAAACGATGGAGGCAAAGAAAAGGAAGCGGCAGCAGCAAAAGATGAAGCGAACAATAACCCAAAGAGGAAAACGGAGAGTACAATGGAAAAGTTTCAAGGCCTTTTTGGTTTGTTATCATTTTAAAGAGCATTCATTCAGGATTTATGCAATGCAAAGTATTTGGCTCTATCAAAGTAAACAAAAAAGGGAAAACAGACAGAAATCAACTTTTCATAAATATTTGCTATAGTAATACATTTTGGTTTTGTTGTTCTTGCTAGTAGGGCTGGGCTATATGGCCTAAAATAAAATCTAAATCTTTTCACACTTATGGATAATTCTCCATTTTAATATCGATTTTTCTTGTTTTTCTCCAAACATTTTTTCTCCAATCTTCACCTTCATCTTCAGAAAGTTATTTACATCAGGGATGCAGATCTCAACAGAAGAGCACTTTCCGAAAATTGTATCCCTCCTTTCTGAGCCCTGAGGAGGCTCACATGCACCAAACTCACCTGTCACATCCAACGTACCAACGGGCTTAAAGGGACGTACCATCCCTTTAAGNAAAAAAAAAAAAAAAACTTCAGACAGCTTGGCAAACACTGGCTGACAGCCTCAGAACTGGTGGGTGTGTCTAATCAGAGTTTTAGGCAGGTAAGTTCACAGGTGTTTTTGATTAGTTTTTGATTAAAGGTTCAATTAAAACCTTAGCTTTCAAAGCAGCTCAGGACCTGTGGGTTTGTCTTATCAGATGCATTTCTATAGGCCTGAAACTCAAATTTTGACGTTTTGAGAATTTTCAACACATACTTTAACAATATACATAAGAGTCATTTAAATAAAAAAAAAATAAAAAAAAAAAAGTAATATGTCCCCTTTAAAGTTTTTTTTATTTTGCAGGACAGGATCTGATGTATAATCATCTTCCACAGTAAACAAAGAAAACACACATTCTGTATTTTTAATCACAGTAACTGGAGAGGGCCGGTGCACTTATTTAAAACCTCCAGAACTGGATGGTGGCTCATATCTGTAACACAGCAAATGATACAGATAATTAAGCTTTCTGTCATTTAGCAGGAATCATTTAGCTGCCAGGTATCTCTGCACCGAGAGCCCAGAAACACTGAATCTAATCTAATTCATCCCACACACATGCCATTATTTCCATATGTGAGTGACATTCCCACAGACACTCGCTATTCATTTCCACTGAATACAGCTGAATTAGGAATTAATGAGTGTGGAGAAGGTGGAGAAAGACAGATGGAGGCTGTAAGAATGACAGGATTATTTCTTGATTCGTATTTAACGAGGGGAAATGTGGAGTGAGCTGAAAAGGAAAGGAGGAGGAGGAAGAGAGGGCAGATTTCAGGAAGCAGAAAGAGGAATGTTGGAAAAAACCGAGAGCAAGTAATTTTTGATAAACACAAAGCAGATGAGTAAATATGCAGGAGTCCAAAATGAAAGGAGGGGAAAGAAAGAAAGGAAGGATCAGTGCAAAAGAGGATGGCAAGATTGGTGCTGAGATGGAAGAAGGGAGAGAAGAGAAGAAGGTGGAAGAAAATGCCTTTGCTGCAACAATCTACAGTTTCTACTGTTTTCATGGAGAAAAATGGAAACTAGTAAATTTCTGTGTCTGCAGAAAAACAGACAGGGAGTTATTAGGCTTCAGACGGATGGATGGATGGATGGATGGAGCAGAAAATATGATTTTCTCCTGCACTTCTATTCAAAAAGCCATTTAATGTGCTTTTACTTTCTTAAGTAAAAGTTGAGTAACTAAAACCTCTTTATAAGAATCATAAACTGGACGGTTGTTCACTAGCCGTATAAATAAAACGGATAGACTGTTCTGGATGTTTGCCATCTTTGTCGTAATTTAAATTAACTGTAAGGGGCGACAATGTACAGAAACGTAGTTTCCAGCTTCAGCGTTCGCACATGAAGTGGTAATTAGGAGATAGTAGCACAATGAATTTGATTAAATTAACCAAGATTCTCGTTAGTCACTTTGATGACTTCTCAATTATGTCATCAAAATGGAAATGTCATGACAGAACAACAAAAAAAAAAAAAAANAAAAAAAAAAAAAAGACAGGAAAACTGTTTTCTCAGGAAGTACGGGCGTTTACTCCTTGTTCTATTATATTTAATATGTGAGATGCGAAAACACAGCTAACAGTAGTGTTAAAGTCAGTGAAGTAACATCAGTTAGAAGCATTTTATGAAGCTAAACTTAGCTAAGCAGAATAAGCGTTAGCCATCAGTTATTCGGCATTTTATGTAGCTAACATTAGCTAAGTGGAATGAGTGTTAGCCGCTGGTCAAACCTGACCAAGTCTCATTGTACCATATTAACATTTCTCTGCTTTTAACTTTTCATATACATGTCAGAATAAATACACAAATAAAAATAAGAATAAATAAATATTTTCTTCCTATTCCTGTTCAGTTAAGTAGATTTTGATGTTTGTGTTTAGTTCTGTACACAGACAATGACCCTTTTGTGAAGAAGTGTGTGTGTGTGTTTGTGTATTTCTGTGTGAGACTGAGGCAGATAGAATGAGTGTCTGTTGACGAGTAAAGAGCATCTGAAACACGTGTTTGACATCTGGTGACGTTGGGCAAACCCTCCAAACTTTCCCCCTCCTCCTCTCCCGTTTCCTCTCCTTTCCACTCAGCAAACCTTCCACTTCCTCTCTTCCCCTTCATCTCTCCGTTTTCAATCCACTGCAACGCACATCTGAAATTCTCGTCAACAGCCTTTGATAGATGGAGGAAGGGGAGGTAAAGCAACAGATGGCAATGGCGGATGGCAACTACCGTAAATGGAGATAAAAGCTGAAGTGGAGTGCTTGAATGATGAAGTGAAGAGCTGAAGTAGAGAATTTTGGAAGATGAAAGCTAATGAAGGCTAATGATGAGAGGAGACGGACACGGTGGCGAGTTATCACAAGAGCAGAGCGACTGAATGAAAACTGCAAAATGGAGATGTAGAAAGACTGAAAATTGGGAAGTACTTTGAGGATCCCAACAGGAAGAAAGTGGAAAGATGGCAGAGATCTCCCCAACACACACACACACACGCATGTAAATCCCCTCAGAAGCTAGCAGCAATGCGGCTCACCTCATGGCCATTATATCCTCTCTCCATTTTATATCTAAATCCCATAATCAGCTCTGAATGGAAAGACAACAAGAACGCTCACAACCAGTTACCAGTAAGAAAAGTTAGCAGCCAGTCAGGCCGTTAGCCATAAAACCAATCACCCAGTAAGCAACGTTAGCCACCCAGCTATAAAACCAGCCATAAAACTAATCAACCAGCTACTGGAGCTGCAGGCAGTCAGCCACGGCCTCCATGTTTGATTTAAAAGCCTGATCCTAGAAAGAATCGTTTCTTTACATTTCCACCAAAAACACAGGACTGGGACCTGAAATCACCGCCAAACTGATGTGAGATCTAATAAATAAAATGATTATTCTTTTCTGATGCTAATTTACCATCTATAACTCAAAATCTATACGTAGAATATCACAAAATTAGGATTGGACCTTCAAAGGAGCCTGTTAATGTTTTTTTGTCAAAGCCACTTGGAGCTACATGGAAGAAAACGTATGTCTCTGCCAGGGATGTAGAAGACTGCTTTTATGGAGAAATTAAAACAACCATGCCTTCTACAACTGTTCACAATTTTAATCAGGTGAAACATTGACTTTTAAGGTGTGTGCATCAGCTGAACGTTTGATTTTGAGAGATTAGGGCTCATAAAAATTAAAATATGGTTTTATGTTTTGGAAAATGGTTGGCAGTAATGTATATGCAACGTGTATGAGACTAGTATTCATTGGGCTCAAACTTCCAAAATCACCGGTATGCTCCTTTAAAACACATGCAAGCCTGCTTTTACTGATGGCAGCATCACACCTTTAACATTACCTACCTGCGTCTCATCTTCACTTCATACACAGAATAATGAACTTGTGAAGGTGTCGTGTTTCTCTCAGCTCTTTCATCATGAAAAACACAAATGTGAAAAAAAAGTAAAAGCAGGCAAATTAACGGCTTGATCGCAGCAGCATGAATCACTGTGGCGCTCGTCATGTCACGCCATATTTTGGCTTGTTTTCAGCCTGAAAATGGCTTAAATCAGCCGGTGAGTCAGAGCAGCAGACAGTCAGTCCATTAGCCTGGCAGCCACTCACAGTGATGGCAAAGCAGCCAGACGGCAAAACTTTGTTCTTTCAATCTCTCTAACAGCTAGCCTTGTTACTGTTTCACCTCGATGACATAACACACACACACACACACACACACGATGCCAGATAACAAGGCCTGCAAATGAGGCTAGCCTCATGTAGCGGAGAACCCTATTAAACCCCAGAAGCCTCACGCTGCACCACTGCTGCTTATAATAACAGCAATGACGATGATGATGATGATGATGGTGCCTGCATCGCTGAGACCAAACAAGATGTGAAACATCACCTCCCTCTAATCACTCTTTGACTCCCTGTGGAGACAAAAAAAGGAAAACATGAAGAGAGGAGGAGGAGGAGGAGGAGGAAGGAGCAGCATTCACTGAGGCAGCAGACACAGCAAGTTAATGAAGCACACGACCCCCCATCAGCAACCCCCAGCCTCAACCACGCACAGTACAAGGAAAATTTAAAACCGGGGAAGTGTGTGTCTATTAAATATCAACGTTTTGATTCATGTTTGTATTTGCGTGATAAGTCCTAAGGAGCCATTTTTGTACTTTAACTTTTTATGGAATTTGTCTTTCATTTGTGATCTAAAAGTTGCACCATTAAAAAAAAAAAATTCAGAAAATATGAAAAAATTTTTGCTCGTGACTTTTCTGCCGTTTTCAAAGCCACGTTTGATGTTTTCAAGGATTTGATCACATGACAATCAACTGTGGAATAATCTTCTAGAACCAATATTTTATGGTGTTTTTTTATGGTGAGGTGGGTTTTTCTGAGATTTTTTTCCTTTCACACTTGTAAAGATTTACCTAGAAATGATACTTTGGGGGATTTTTTTTTCCCCCTTATTTGATTTCATTTTAAAAATGTAGATTTTTTTTCCTGCCCAGTGATTTTCAGATATTTAATATTTTTAGGGTTAAGAGTTTTCTAACATCAAATATCAGAAATCCAGAATTCGAAGAAAAGTTTTAGATGATTGTTTATACACACACACATATATAGATGATAGTTTGATTATAGTACAAATAAAATAAATAAAATATTTTTTAAAATTATAATATAGAATTAGAATAATTTTATAATAAATAAAAAAAAATTTAAAATAAGATAAATACAAATAAAAAATGTACGTGTTATTTCTTTTGAGGTAAAAGAGCCACCGGACCTCCTTTATATTTAATGTGAATTAAAATCCCAGCCGTCATCATGTAACGCAAACAGAAGACTTTTATTAATTAAAAAAAAAGCAGCAGATTAAAACTTATATTTTTACACGTTTGTAGGTTGATGATAAACTTGAGAGCCACGTTTGGAAAACTGAGTCATTAGTTTTTATTAATCACAGTTTCTAACATGGAACACACTGCGGACGTTGGCGCGTTTGTACCACTAGGGGGCGTGTGTGAACAGATTTTATATTCTATGAGAATTAAAACGTTTAAATCTTATTTTTATCTATTTTAGATTATGTGCTGCTCCTATATCCATTTCCTCCTCAGGGATGAATAAATTTCATCTTAATATTTCAGTGATGTGAGGATTATTTTACCGTTTCACCTCCAGGCCGTCTCTCTATACTCTTAAAAATATTATTCTTAATATTATTATTCAGGTTTATAGACTTTTAGTTTGTTAATATCATACAGAATTCTTAATATGTACCAGAAGCACTGCAGAATTAAGTTTTATTCTGTTGTTTTTCTGTAAAGATCATTTCCACTTTAAGCCTAAAAACAGGCAGAGAGAAGTTTTACTCTAAAAATATTATTTTATGTTGTTTGTGCAGAAATAAACAATAAGCCATGATTCTTTTTTTATTCTTAAAAATCCATCTACATCTGCTTTCCTTCATTTGCATTTTCGATCTTCACATCATTCTTCTCTGGCCTTTATTTGGCAACTAAGGGCGCACACACACACACACACACACACACACACACTTAAGCTTCTCCACGTCAGGAGACAGCTCAGCCTGAACGTGTGTGTGTGTGTGTGTGTGTGTGTGTGTGTGTGTAAGCTCATTTTGCCTTCAGCTTATGCCACCCACATATAAATGTAAACACAAACACACAAACACACACACACACACACACACAGGGTTTCAGTGGAACAGAATACTAATGTACAGGGATATGCCTGTCAAATGTGATACTCAAAACACACAAACACACACACACACACCCTGGCAGCTGAGAAACCAGAGGTGTAAGAGATGCCCACACACACAGTAGTCATGTCAGGTGACTGAGTGAACATTCTCCTTCCCTCTTCATTATCTTTAAATCAATCACACACACACAGACACACACACACACACACACACACACACAGCACTAAAATAAACCNTCAATCACACACACACAGACACACACACACACACACACACACACACAGCACTAAAATAAACCTGCTTCACACGCATCATTACAAACACAGTGCATGCATGACAACGTAATAATACAGCGTATTTTACACACTCATGGAGTACGAGCATGACGCACACCTGAGCACTTAAGCCTTCACACACACACACTAATGCATGACAGACCATCACCTCATCCACCTCTGCAGGAGGAGAGCTGCTCAAACTCCCCCTCCCCAAGACCTCCAGCAGCCATTTCCATGACAACGTCCAATAAGCAGACAGGACGGAAAAACAGCCAGTCACCTTTTAGAGCAATGTGTGGCTGATGAATTCCAATGGAAAGAAGGATGAAGGAGATAACGAAGGAAAGAGGGAAGTGTAAGGGAAAAGTGGGGGAGTGATGGGTGCTGAGAGGGAAGGAAAGGAAGGAAGGAAGAATGCAAGGAAGAAATGAAGGACAGAAAGTGGACAGGAAAGAGAAAAGGAAAGTAAGAATTGTAGAGTATGACAATGGAAGGAGAGGAAAGAAGGAAAGAAGGATGGAAGGAAAAGTGAAAGAGCAGAAGAAAGCACATAAGGAGGAAAGAAAGGAAGGAATTGTAGGGAAGGAGGGAGAGAGAGTGGCATGAGAGAGGGATGAAGGTAAACTAGGAGAAAAAAGAAGGAAGGAAAAAGAAGTCAGGGAGTCCAGGGAAAGGAGGAGAGAGGGAGAGAGAGATGACAAATTAGAAAATAAGTATATGAAGGACGAAGGGGAAAAATGAAGGACGGACAGAGCAAAGAAGGGAGAAAATGAGTGAAGGAAAGAAGAGAAGGAGGAATGGAGGGAGTCAAAGGTCAAGTTAATGCTGGAAATGGAAAGAGAATAGTTTAAGTAAGAGGAAGGGAGGAAAATCTGTGATGTAAGAGGAAGAAGGCATGACGAGAAAGAACACGGGCGAGTGTGTGTGTGNGGGGGGGGGGGAATCATTGGGGTGATGAAACAGAGAAAATATTTCCAAGGTCCCCCTTTCCTAGAAAACCTTCAGCCTTTTCAGCTCCCAGAAGCTTCTTTTCTTTTCAGGAAGCGTGGCTCTGACAGCCGGTTTGTGTTTAACGCTGAAATAAAAGCTGCTTTTCCCGCATTTAAAAAGACAAAAAATGCTTCTTCTCCATGAAAAACCTGCAATGAGATTTGTTTCATCTGCGCTGGTCAGAATCCACCACGACCTTTGACCCTTCACTCGACATGAGGTGCGTTTCCATCCAACTATTTTTATGCGAATAATGAATATGCGCATTAGAAAACCTGGATGGAANTGCGTTTCCATCCAACTATTTTTATGCGAATAATGAATATGCGCATTAGAAAACCTGGATGGAAACGCAGTTAATTCGCATTAACTCCAAAATGTGAATTAAAAATTTATGCGTTAGCAGAGGTGGATCAACTGATTATTCACATAAGACGAAATGCAAATAAAGTGGATGGAAACAGTTTATTTGCATTAAGATGAGCACGCATACGCATACACACATACACACCTCAGAAGAGCAGGTAGTCGTTAGCAAGTGCCTGCAGAACGATGGATCCGTTATTCGTTATACCCGAAAACCCGAAATCTGAAATTTCACAACTAACTTGACACACCGTGTAAATGATTGTTTTACCCACACTGAAAGTTTCACCACCACACGGTACTCAGTACACTTAACGAGTTTATAGAGCACCAACATGCTATCGTTAGCATTGCTAGTTTGTTGGCTGCATTTATAAGGCGTGTATAACTGCTTATGAGCTGTAATAAGCATTCTTCCACACCAAGGTTTCATTTAAACTCTGCATGCTGTGTTTTGCTGTGGACGTTAGTTTATATAGTGAAATCATCTTGAGATAATTCATAATGATGGAAACGCGCATCAATTCGCATTTCCTTTAATCAAATAACCAGAAATGTGCATTAAAAATGTGAATAAGTTGGATGGAAACGCAGCAGTGGTGAACAGGAAACAGACATCACGTGGACATTCCAGGATTTTTACTCAGCAGCAATACGAAAATTAGATTTTCAGATCATTTTTGTCACATCAAAGTCTTGACCTGCGTTGTCGTCAGACGTGTCGGTGTCATGAAGCCGCTGTAATTAGCTGCACTCTGCGTGACGACGTCGAGGAAAAACAGCCTTAATTAGACTTGGTGGAAAACAACACGGAGAGCAGAGACTGTGGTTCAGCGGACAAACGAGACGGCAAATGAGGCGTAGCAAAGTGGATGAGGAATGCTACTGTTAGCATCTGTGTGTGTGTGTGTGTGCGTGTGTGAATTTACATACACGAATACATATTCATTGATAAAGTGTGTGTGTGTGTGTGTGTGTGTGTGTATAANACACGAATACATATTCATTGATAAAGTGTGTGTGTGTGTGTGTGTGTGTGTGTATAAATATGCATGGACTATGTCTTTATAATGTAATGTATGTACTGTATATGTACATTTGTAAGTGTCTGCATGTGGGCGTGCGAGGTACAAATCAATCTGGGCTCTTGTGAGAGAGAGAGAGAGAGAGAGAAAGACAGATAGAGCAAGAAAGAGAGGGGGAGAGGAATAGAGAAAGAGAGGGAGGGGAGAGAGAGAGAGAGAGAGAGAGACAAGAGAGAAGAGAGAAAGAGGGGGAATAGAGAAAGGGAGAGAGAGGGGGAGAGATGGGAAGAGAGGAGAGAAAGAGGGAGAACAAAAAAACATGGAGACCCAGACAACCAGAACATACGTCTTCATTATGGTGAAACATTAAAACAGTATAAAAACACAGTAAGGAAAAAGAGACCAACATGTCAGAAACCAGCTACATGCTACTGAGGAGTCCATAAAAACAAACCACTTCTGGGAAAATTGGAACACTCTAAACAAACAAAAACACGATGATCTACCCATCCAAAATGGAGATATATGGGTAAACCACTTCTCCAATCTCTTTGGCCCAATAGAGAAGAACGAACAGCAAAAACACATACGAGATAAACTACAAAGTTTAGAATCAACCATAAAAGACTACCAGAACCCGCTGGACTCCCCAATTACACTCAAAGAACTACAGGACAAAATAAAATCACTCCAAACCAAGAAGGCCTGCGGTGTTGATGGCATCCTAAATGAAATGATAAAACTCACAGACCTCAAATTCCAATTGGCTATACTAAAAGTCTTTAACATTGTCCTTAGCTCCGGGACCTTCCCCAACATTTGGAACCAAGGACTGATAACGCCGCTCCACAAAAGTGGAGACAAATTCAATAACTACCGTGGGATCTGTGTCAACAGTAACCTGTATGATCATCAACCACAGACTCCTACATTTCCTTACTACAAATAATGTCCTCAGCAAATCCCAAATTGGCTTTTTACCAAATTATCGTACAACAGACCACATCTTCACCCTCAGCACCCTAATTGACAACCAAATAAACAAAGACAAAAGCAAATTATTCTCCTGCTTTGTTGACTTCAAAAAAGCCTTTGATTCAATTTGGCACGAGGGTCTGCTGCACAAACTCTTAGAAAAAAACCTATGACATCATTAAATCAATGTACACAAACACTAAGTGTGCTGTAAAGATTGGTAAAACCCACACAGACTTCTTTCCCCAAAGCCGAGGGGTCAGACAGGGATGCAGCTTGAGTCCAGCCCTCTTCAACATTTACATCAATGAATTGGCAAGGGCACTTGAAGAGTCTGCAGGACCTGGCATCACCCTGGTAGACACCGAAGTCAAATGTCTACTGTTTGCAGATGATCTGGTGCTCCTCTCTCCAACCAAAGAAGGACTACAACAGCACCTTGATCTTCTGTATAATTTCTCCCAGACATGGGCCTTAACAGTAAATCTAACCAAGACAAAAATCATGATATTCCAAAAAAGATCCAGCCTCCAACATCACAAATATAAATTCTTTCTAGACACGGTTGCCCTAGAACATACAAAAAAACTACACCTACCTCGGCCTAAACATCAGCACCACAGGTAACTTCAACAAAGCTGTGAACGACCTGAGAGACAAGGCAAGAAGGGCTTTTTACGCCATCAAAAGAAACGTCAAGTTGGACATCCCGATTCAAATCTGGCTTAAAATATTGGACTCCGTTATAGGAACCTATTTCCCTTTATGGATGCGAGGTCTGGGGTCCACTCGCAAACCAAGATTTGACAAAATGGGACAAACATCAAACTGAGACTCTGCATGCAGAATTTTGCAAATCAATTCTCCGTGTCCAACAGAAAACACCAAACAATGCATGCAGAGCAGAATTAGGACGATACCCCCTCATCATCAAAATTCAAAAANGAAAACACCAAACAATGCATGCAGAGCAGAATTAGGACGATACCCCCTCATCATCAAAATTCAAAACAGAGCACTGAAATTCTACAATCACCTAAAAGAAAGCAACCCTGACAACTCCATAACAAAGCCCTCACCTACAGAGAGACTGTAGAGACATGTCCCCTCAGCCAGCAGATCCAGGGACTCTGTTCACAAGCAGAACCCCCAGACAGAAACCACATCCAACTAAACCAAATTATAAGACAACAAAAAGAAAACTACCTGACACACTGGAAGGAATCCACCAAAAAACAGAGCAGACTGGAATGCTATTTGGCCTTAAACAGAGAATACAGAGTGGCAGAATATCTGACCACTGTGAGGAACCCAAAAATAAGGAAATGTTTGACTATGTACAGACTCAGCGAGGACAGCCTCGCCATCGAGACAGACCTGGCTTCCTAAAGAGGACAGACTGTGCAGCCACTGCACGCAACACGAGGTGGAAACC
>VXCM01003457.1:0-37610 GCA_014773175.1 Lucifuga dentata
TTCATCTTACTATACACTTACTGTAGTCTTACGATAGTCTTATAGTCCTCCTATACACTTACTCTAGTCTTACTATAAACTTACTATAGTCGTACTATACATTTAATATACACTTACTATAGTCTTGCTATATACTTACTATAGTCTTAGTATTCACTTACTATAGCCTTACTACACACTTACTATAGTCTTACTATAGTTTTACATTACACTTTCTATAGCCTTACTACACACTTACTATACACTTACTATAGTCTTACTATACACTTATTATAGTCTTACTATACACTTACTATAGTNATATTATCTTACTATACACTTACTACTGTATATACTTACTATAGTATTACTATACACTTACTATAGTCTTACTATACACTTACTATAGCCTTAGTATAGTCTTACTATACACTTACTATAGTCTTATACACTTATCATAATCTTACTAGACACTCACTATAGCCTTACTATACACTTATTATAGTCTTACTATATACTTACTACAGCCTTACTATACACTTATCATAGTCTTACTATACAGTTACTATAGTCTTACTATACACTTAGTATCGTCTTACTATACACTTATTATAATCTTACTACACACTTAGTATAGTCTTACTATACACTTACTAAGGTCTTGCTATATTCTCACTATACGCTTACGATAATTTTATTATACACTTACTATAGTCTTACACTTACTGTAGTTTTACTATACACTTTCTATAGCCTTAGTACACACTTAGTATAGTATTACTATACACTTACTATAGTCTTACTATACACTTACTCTAGCCTTCCTACACACTTATTATAGTCCGACTACACACATACTATAGTATTACTTTCGTCTTACTATACACTTACTATATTCTTACCATAGTCTTACTATAGTCTTACTATAAACTTAATATAGTCTTACTATTCACTTATACTATTACTATACACTTACAATAGCCTTTCGATATACTTACTAAAGTCTTACTAAACACTTACTATAGCCTTTCTATACATTTACTACAGCCTGACTATACACTTACTATAGTCTTACCATACACATACTATAGCCTTTCAATACTCTTACTAGTCTTATTATACACTTACTATAGTCTTCCTATGTCTTACAATACACTTAATATAGTCTTACTATAGCTTCACTATACACTTACTATAGTCTTAATATACACTTACTATAGTCTTACTATACACTTACGATAGTCTGACAATACACTTACCATAGTCTTAATTTACACTTAATAGTCCAACTATACACTTGCTATGATCTTGCTATATTCTTACTNTAGTCTTAATTTACACTTAATAGTCCAACTATACACTTGCTATGATCTTGCTATATTCTTACTATATGCTTACAATAATTTTGTTATACACTTACTATAGTCTTATTATAGTCTTGCTATAGTCTTACTATACAATAAGTAATCTATAGGAAGTGTACAGTCAGACTATAGTAAGTGTGTAGTAAGACGATAGTAAGTGTAGAGTAAGAATAGTAAGACTAGTGTACAGTAAGGCTATAGTAAGACTATAGTAAGTGTGTAGTAATACTATAATCTTACTATCTTACTAATCTTACTAATCTTACTATAATTAGTAAGACTATAGCAAGTGTAAAATAAGTTTACAGTAAGTGTATAATAAGACTATAGTAACTGTATAGTAATACGAAAATAATACTATAAGTGTAATAAGACTAAAATAAGTGTGCAGAAAGGCTATAGTCAATGTATACTAAGTCTATAGTAAGTGTTTAGTAAGACTATAGTAAGTGTAAAGTAAGACTATAGTAAGTGTATAGTAAGGCTAAAAGTGTATAGTAAGACTACAGTAAGTTTTTTTTAGTAAGACTACATTAAGTGTACAGTAAGACTGTAGTAAGTGTATAGCATGACCATAGTCAGTGTATAGTAAGACTATAGTAAATGTATAGTAAGACTATACTAAGACTATAGTAAGTGTATAGTAAGTCTATATTAAGACCATAGTCAATGTATAGGAAGACGATAGTAAGTGCATAGTAAGACTTTAGTAAGTGTATAGAAAGGCTATGGTAACTGTATAGTAAGACTATAGTAAGTGTATATTAAGATTTTAGTAAGTATATAATAAGTCTATAGTAAGTTTATAGTAAAACTATAGTAACTCTATAGTGAGATTATAGTAAAAATTTAGTGTATTGTAAGGCTATAGTAAGTGTATAGTAAGACGACAGTAAGTGTATAGTAAGGGAGTAAATTGCATATATATAAGAAATGGTTATGCCAATCTTGGCATACACCACAACTATATATGCAGACAAAAAAAAAGGAAGACTACATCAAGTGCATAGTAAGACTATAGTAAGTGTATAGTAAGACTATAGTAAGCGTACAGTAAGTTTATAGTAAGATTACAGTAAGACTATAAGTGTATAGTAAGACTACAGTAAGTGTATAGTAAGACTTTAGTAAGCATATAGCAAGTTTGTAGTAAGTGTATAATAAGATTATAGTAAGTATATAGTAAGAGTATAGCAAGACTATAGTAAGACCATAATAAGTGTATACTAAGACTATAGTAAGTTTATAGTAAGACTACAGTAAGACTATAGTAAATGTGTAGTAGGACTATAATAAGTGTGTAGAAAGGATATAGTAAGACTATAGTAAGTGTACAGTAAGACTACAGTAAGTGTATAGTAAGGCTGTAGTAAACCTATAGTAAGGCTGTAGTAAGTGTATAGCAAGACTATAATACGTGTATAGTAAGGCTATATTAAGTGTATAGTAAGAATATAATAAGTGTATAGTAAGACTATAGTAAGTGTATAGTAAGACTACAGTAAGACTATAGTAAGTGTATAGTGAGACTATAGTAACTGTATAGTAAGGCTATATAGTAAGTGTATAGTAAGACCATAATAAGTGTATAGTAAGAATATAGTAANTATAGTAAGGCTATATAGTAAGTGTATAGTAAGACCATAATAAGTGTATAGTAAGAATATAGTAAGACTATAGTAAGTGTATAGTAAGACTACAGTAAGTGTGTAGTAAGACTACAGTAAGTGTGTAGTAAGACTATAGTAAGTGTATGGTAAGTCTATAGTAAGTTTACGGTAAGACTATAGTAAGTTTACAGTGAGAGTATAGGAAGTGTATAGTAAGACTATAGTAAGTTTATAGTAAGACTACAGTAAGACTATAGTAAGTGTATGGTAAGACTATAGTAAGATTATAGTAAGTGTGTAGTAAGACTATAATAAGACTATAGTAAATGCATAAGACTACAGTAAGACTATAGTAAGCGTATAGGAAGACTATATTAAGTGTATAGTAAGACTACAGTAAGTGTGTAGTAAGACTATAGCAAGTTTATAGTAATACTACAGTAAGGCTATAGTAAGTGTATAGGAAGACTACAGTAAGTGTGTAGTAACACAATAGTAAGTGTATGGTAAGTCTATAGTAAGTTTACAGTAAGACTATAGGAAGTGTAAAGTAAGACTATAGTAAGACTACAGTAAGACTATATTAAGTGTATAGTAAGGCTATAGTAAGTGTAGAGTAAGACTATAATAAGTGTACAGTAAGACTACAGTGAGACTAGTAAGTTTACACTAAGACTATAGGAAGTGTATAGTAAGATGAAAATAATACTATAGTAAGTGTGTAGAAAGGCGATAGAGTGTATAGTAAGACTACAGTAAGACTATAGTAAATGTATTGTAAGTGTATAGTGAGGCTACAGTGAGACTATAGTAAGTTTACAGTAAGACTATAGGAAGTGTATAGTAAGACTATAGTACGTGTATAGTAAGATGAAAATAATACTATAGTAAGTGTGTAGAAAGGCGATAGTGAGTGTATAGTAAGACTATAGTAAGAGTGTAGAAAGGCTATAGTGAGTGTATAGTAAGACTATGTTAAGTGTATAGTAAGACTATAGTAAGTGTATAGTAAGGGTATAAGTGTATAGTAAGACTGTAAGTGCATAAGACTATAGTGAGACTATATTAAGTGTATAGTAAGGCTATATAGTAAGTGTATAGTAAGACCATAAGTGTAAAGTAAGAATATAGTAAGACTACAGTAAGACTGTAGTAAGATTATAATAAAACTATAGTAAGACTACAGCAAGACTATAGTAAGTGTATAGTAAGACTATAGTAAGTGTGTAGGAAAACTATATTAAGTGTATAGTAAGACTACAGTAAGTGTGTAGTAAGACTATAGTAAGTTTACGGCAAGTTTATAGTAAGTTTACAGTAAGACTAGTAAGTTTAAAGTAAGACTATAGTAAGCGTAGAGTAAGACTATAGTAAGTGTATAGTAGGACTATAGTAAGCCTATAGTAAGATTATAGTAAGTGTAAACTAAGACTACAGTAAAACTATGGTAGGTGTATAGTAAGACTATAATGAGACTATAATAAGTGTATCGTAAGGCTATATAGTAAATGTATAGTAAGACCATAATAAGTGTAAAGTAAGACTGTAGTAAGATTATAAGACTATAGTAAGACTACAGCAAGACTAAAGTGTGTAGGAAGACTATATTAAGTGTATATTAAGACTACAGTAAGTGTGTAGTAAGGCTATAGTAAGTGTATAGTAAGCCTATAGTAAGTTTATAGTAAGACTACAGTAAGACTATAGTAAGTGTATAGTAAGCCTATAGTAAGACTGTAGTAAGATTATAATAAGACTATAGTAAGTGCATAATAAGACTATAGTAAGACTATAGTAAGCTTATAGTAAGTGTGTAGTAAGATTATAGTAAGTGTACAGTAAGACTGTAGTAAGACTATAATAAGACTATAGTAAGCTTATAGTAAGTGTGTAGTAAGACTATAGTAAGTGTATAGGAAAACTGTAGTAAGTGTATAGTAAGACTATAGTAAGTGTAAACTAAGACTACAGTAAAACTATGGTAAGTGTATAATAAGACTGTAGTAAGACTGTAATAAGTGCATAATAAGACTGGTGAGACTATAATAAGTGTATAGTAAGGCTATATAGTAAGTGTACAGTAAGACCATAAGTGTAAAGTAAGACTACAGTAAGACTGTAGTAAGATTATAATAAGACTATAGTAAGACTATAGTAAGTGTGTAGTAAGACTATAGTAAGTGTGTAGGAAGACTATATAGAATAGAATAGCTTTATTGTCATTATACGTAACATATAATGAAATTACAGGTGCTTCTCCCTTAGTGCATAAGTATAAAGTATAAAAAAGAGTAAAAACAACTTTGTACACATCTATTTAAATTATATTTACACAGCTGAAAAGATAAATATACTTATCAAAGTGTATATCAAAGTATATCAAAAGTGTATATCAAGTATATCAAAAAAAGTGTATCAAGTATATTTATATATATAGATATAGATGTGTGTATTTCAATATTTATAACAGTAGCAGGGATGGTAGCAGCAATCAATAAGTATTGCACAGAGTAATAAACACCAGGTAGTTAGCAGCAATCAGAATATTAGTTAGCAGCAATCAGAATATATTTCACAGTATTAAGTTTATAGTAAGACTACAGTAAGACTATAGTAAGTGTAAAGTAAGCCTATAGTAAGTTTATAGTAAGACTACAGTAAGTGTATAGTAAGCCTATAGTAAGACTGTAGTAAGATTATAATAAGACTATAGTAAGTGTATAGGAAGACTATATTAAGTGTATAGTAAGACTATAGTATATAGTAAGTCTATAGTAAGTTTACAGTAAGACTATAGTAAGTGTATAGTAAGACTATAGGAAGTTTATAGTAAGGCTATAGTAAGTGTAGAGTAAGACTATAGTAAGACTGTAGTAAGATTATAATAAGACTATGGTAAGTGCATAATAAGACTATAGTAAGACTATAGTAAATGTATAGTAAGGCTATATAGTAAGTGTATAGTAAGAATATAGTAAGACTACAGTAAGACTGTAGTAAGATTATAATAAGAGTATAGTAAGTGAATTGTAAGACTATAATAAATGTATAGTAAGACTACAGTAAGCCTATAGTAAGACTACAGTAAGTGTACAATAAGACTATAGTAAGTTTATAGTAAGACTATAATAAGTGTAGAGTAAGTGTATATAGTAAGTGTATAGTAAGACCATAATAAGTGTAAAGTAAGACTACAGTAAGACTGTAGTAAGATTATAATAAGACCATAGTAAGTGAATTGTAAGACTATAATAAATGTATAGTAAGACTACAGTAAGCCTATAGTAAGACTACAGTAAGTGTACAATAAGACTATAGTAAGTTTATAGTAAGACTATAATAAGTGTAGAGTAAGTGTATATAGTAAGTGTATAGTAAGACCATAATAAGTGTAAAGTAAGACTACAGTAAGACTGTAGTAAGATTATAATAAGACCATAATAAGACTACAGCAAGACTATAGTATGTGTATAGTAAGACTATAGTAAGTGTGTAGTAAGGCTATAGTAAGTGTATAGGAAGACTATAGTAAGTGTATAGTAAGACTATAGTAAGTGTATAGGAAGACTGTAGTAAGTGTATAGTAAGTCTATAGTAAGTGTATAGTAAGTGTACAGTAAGTGTAAACTAAGACTACAGTAAAACTATGGTAAGTAAGACTATAGTAAGTGTATAGTAAGACTATAGTAAGTGTATAGGAAGACTGTAGTAAGTGTATAGTAAGTCTATAGTAAGTGTATAGTAAGTGTACAGTAAGTGTAAACTAAGACTACAGTAAAACTATGGTAAGTAAGACTATAGTAAGTGTATAGTAAGACTATAGTAAGTGTATAGGAAGACAATAGTAAGTGTATAGTAAGACTATAGTAAGCTTATAGTAAGTGTGTAGTAAGGCTGTAGTAAGATTATAATAAGACTATTGTAAGAGCATAATAAGACTACAGTAAGACTATAGTAAGTGTATAGAAAGACTATATTAAGTGTATAGTAAGACTATAGTGTGTAGTAAGACTATAGTAAGTGTATGGTAAGTCTATAGTAAGTTTACGGTAAGACTATAGTAAGTTTACGGTAAGACTATAGTAAGTGTATAGTAAGTGTATAGTAAGACTATAGGAAGTTTACAGTAAGGCTATAGTAAGTGTAGAGTAAGACTATAGTAAGACTATAGTAAGTGTATAGGAAGACTATAGTAAGAATATTGTAAGACTACAGTAAGATATGGNAGTAAGACTATAGTAAGTGTATAGGAAGACTATAGTAAGAATATTGTAAGACTACAGTAAGATATGGTAAGTGTATAGTAAGACTATAATAACACTATAGTAAGTGTATAGTAAGTATATAGTAAAACAATAGTAAGTGTATAGTAAGTGAATATGAAGACTATAGTAAGTGTATAGTAAGACTAAGGTGTATAGTAAGCCTATAGTAAGACTACAGTAAGACTGTAGTAAGATTATAATAAGACTATGGTAAGACTATAGTAAATGTATAGTAAGGCTATATAGTAAGTGTATAGTAAGAATATAGTAAGGCTACGGTAAGACTGTAGTAAGATTATAGTAAGACTATAATAAGTGTATAGTAAGACTACAGTAAGCCTATAGTAAGACCATAATAAGTGTAAAGTAAGACTACAGTAAGACTGTAGTAAGATTATAATAAGACCATGGTAAGACTATAGTAAATGTATAGTAAGGCTATATAGTAAGTGTATAGTAAGAATATAGTAAGGCTACGGTAAGACTGTAGTAAGATTATAGTAAGACTATAATAAGTGTATAGTAAGACTACAGTAAGCCTATAGTAAGACCATAATAAGTGTAAAGTAAGACTACAGTAAGACTGTAGTAAGATTATAATAAGACCATAGTAAGACTACAGCAAGACTATAGTACGTGTATAGTAAGACTATAGTAAATGTATAGTAAGGCTATATAGTAAGTGTATAGTAAGACCATAATAAGTGTATAGTAAGATTATACTAAGTGTACATTAAGTGTAAACTAAGACTACAGTAAAACTATGGTAAGTGTATAGTAAGACTATAGTAAGAGTATAGTAAGAGTATAGTAAGACTGTAGTAAGACTATAATAAGACAATAGCAATTGCATAATAAGAGTATAGTGAGACTATAGTAAGTGTATAGTAAGGCTATATAGTAAGTGTATAGTAAGACCATAATAAGTGTATAGTAAGAATATAGTAAGTCTACAGTAAGACTGTAGTAGGATTGTAATAAGACTATAGTAAGTGAATAGTAAGACTATATTAAGTGTATAGTAAGACTACAGTAAGCGTGTAGTAAGACTACAGTAAGTGTACAATAAGACTATAGTAAGTGCATAGTAAGACTATAGTAAAACTATAGTAAGGCTATAGTAAGTGTATAGTAAGACCATAATAAGTGTATAGTAAGGGTGTAAGTGTATAGTAAGACTATAATAAGTGTATAGGAAGACTACAGTAAGTGTGTAGTAAGACTATAGTAAGTGTATAGTAAGACTATAGTAAGTGTATAGGAAGACTGTAGTAAGTGTATAGTAAGATGAAAGTAATACTATAGTAAGTGTGTAGAAAGGCTACAGTGAGTGCATAGTAAGGCTATATAGTAAGTGTATAGTAAGACCATAATAAGTGTATAGTAAGAATATAGTAAGTCTACAGTAAGACTGTAGTAGGATTGTAATAAGACTATAGTAAGTGAATAGTAAGACTATATTAAGTGTATAGTAAGACTACAGTAAGCGTGTAGTAAGACTACAGTAAGTGTACAATAAGACTATAGTAAGTGCATAGTAAGACTATAGTAAAACTATAGTAAGGCTATAGTAAGTGTATAGTAAGACCATAATAAGTGTATAGTAAGGGTGTAAGTGTATAGTAAGACTATAATAAGTGTATAGGAAGACTACAGTAAGTGTGTAGTAAGACTATAGTAAGTGTATAGTAAGACTATAGTAAGTGTATAGGAAGACTGTAGTAAGTGTATAGTANACTATAGTAAGTGTATAGTAAGACTATAGTAAGTGTATAGGAAGACTGTAGTAAGTGTATAGTAAGATGAAAGTAATACTATAGTAAGTGTGTAGAAAGGCTACAGTGAGTGCATAGTAAGGCTATATAGTAAGTGTATAGTAAGAATATAGTAAGATTATAGCACTACTTATTTACACATACTATAGGCTTACTATACACTTACTATACTCTTGCTGTAGTCTCAGTATACACTTACTGTACACTTACCATCTTCTTACTATACACTTATTAGTCTTACTATACACTTACTATAGTCTTACTATACAATTACTATAGCCTTACTACACACTTATTGTAGTCTTACTATACACTTATAGTCTTACTATATCCTTTCTACACACTTATTACAGTCCTTCTACACATTTACTATAGTCTTACTATAATCTTACTATAAACTTACTATAGTCTTAGTATACACTTATAGTCTTACTATAGTGTTGCTAGTCTTACTATAATCTTATTGTACACTTACTACACACTTGCTGTATGCTTACTAAAGTCTCAGTATACACTTACTGTAGTCTTACTATACACTTATTATAGTCTTACTGTAATCTTACTGTACACTTACTATAGTCTTACTATAGTCGTACTATACACTTACTATAGTCTTACTATACACTTACTATAGTCTTACTATGCACTTGATGTAGTCTTCCTTTTTTTTTCTGTCTGCATATATAGTTGAGGTATATGCCAAGATTGGCACAATGATTTATTTATTTATTAATAAATATATAAATATATATATATAAATATATATTAATTTATTCCCTTACTATACACTTACTGTCGTCTTACTATAGTCTTACTATACATTTACTATAGCCTTACAATACACTTATTAAATTCTTACTATAATCTCACTATACAGTTAATATAGTCTTACTATAAACTTACTATAGCCTTGTTATATACTTACTAAAATCTTAATATACACTTACTATAGTCTTACTGTACATGTACTATAGCCTTACTATACACTTATTATAGTCTTAATATACACTTATTATAGCCTTACTATACACTTACTATAATCTTCCTATACTTACTATTGTCTTCCTATACACTTACTATTGTCTTCCTATACACTTACTATAGTCTTACTATACACTTACTATAGTCTTACTATACACTTACTATAGTCTTACTATGCACTTGATGTAGTCTTCCTTTTTTTTTCTGTCTGCATATATAGTTGAGGTATATGCCAAGATTGGCACAATGATTTATTTATTTATTAATAAATATATAAATATATATATATAAATATATATTAATTTATTCCCTTACTATACACTTACTGTCGTCTTACTATAGTCTTACTATACATTTACTATAGCCTTACAATACACTTATTAAATTCTTACTATAATCTCACTATACAGTTAATATAGTCTTACTATAAACTTACTATAGCCTTGTTATATACTTACTAAAATCTTAATATACACTTACTATAGTCTTACTGTACATGTACTATAGCCTTACTATACACTTATTATAGTCTTAATATACACTTATTATAGCCTTACTATACACTTACTATAATCTTCCTATACTTACTATTGTCTTCCTATACACTTACTATTGTCTTCCTATACACTTACTATCGTCTTACTATACACTTATTATTATCTTATTGTACACGTACTATAGTCTTACTATACACTTACTATAGCCTTACTATACACTTACTATAGTCTTCCTATACACTTACTATAGTCTTACTGTACATGTACTATAGCCTTACTATACACTTATTATAGTCTTAATATACACTTATTATAGCCTTACTATACACTTACTATAATCTTCCTATACTTACTATTGTCTTCCTATACACTTACTATTGTCTTCCTATACACTTACTATAGTCTTACTATATCCTTTCTACACACTTATTATAGTCCTACTACACATTTACTATAGTCTTACTGTAGTCTTACTATACACTTACTATAGTCTTAGTATACACTTATTATGGTCTTACTATAGTCTTGCTATACTCTTACTATATACTTACTATAATCTTATTATACACTTACTACAAACTTGCTATATGCTTACTAAAGTCTTACTATACACTTACTGTAGTCTTACTATACACTTATAGTCTTACTGTAATCTTACTATAAACTTACTGTATGCTTACCATAGCCTTTCTATACACTTACTGAAGTCTTACTATATACTTACTATCGTCTTCCTATACATTGACTATGGTCTTAATATAGACTTACTATACACTTACTATAGTCTTAGTATAGTCTTACTATACACTTACTACTGTACACCTAATACAGTCTTACTAAAAAAACTTACTGTAGTCTTACTATGTCTTACTATACACTTTTAGCCTTACTATAGTCTTACTATACACTTACTATAGTCTTACTATACACTTATTAAAGTCTTACTAAACACTTATAGCCTTAGTATACATTCACTATAGCCTTTCTGCACACTTATTTTAGTCTTATTACACTTAATATAGTATTATTTTTGTATTACTATACAGTTACTATAGTCTTATTATACACTTACTGAAGACTTATTTTACACTTACTATAGTCTTACTAAACATTTACTACACACTTACTATAGCCTTACTATACACTTATTATAGTCTTACTATAGCCTTACTATATAGTAGTCTTACTATTCTTACTATACACTTACTATCGTCTTACTACACACTTACTATAGTCTGACTATACACTTCCTATAGATTACTTATTGTGTAGAAAGTCTATAGTAAGACTATAGCAAGACTATAATAAGACTATAGTAAGTGTATAACAAAATTATTGTAAGCGTATAGTAAGAATATAGCAAGATCATAGCAAGTGTATAGTTGGACTATTAAGTGTAAATTAAGACTATNGTAAGAATATAGCAAGATCATAGCAAGTGTATAGTTGGACTATTAAGTGTAAATTAAGACTATGGTTAGTGTATTGTCAGACTATAGGAAGACTATAGTAAGTGTATAATAAAACTATAGTAAGAGTATTGAAAGGCTATAGTATGTGTATGGTAAGACTACAGTAAGTGTATAGTCAGGCTGTAGTAAATGTATAGAAAGGCTATAGTAAGTGTTTAGTAAGACTTTAGTAAGTATATCGAAAGGCTATAGTAAGTGTATAGTAATACTATAGTAAGTGAATAATAAGATAATATTAAGTTTATAGTAAGACTATAGTTAAGTGTATAGTAAGACTATATTTAATTGTATAGTAAGACTATAGTAAGAATATAGTAAGTGTATAGTAAGACGAAAGTAATACTATAGTATGTGTGTAGTCGGACTATAATAACTGTGTAGAAAGGCTAGAGTAAGTGTATATTAAGACTATAGTAAGTGTATAGTAATACTATACTAAGTGTGTACTAAGGCTATAGAAAGTGTATAGTAAAACTACAGTAAGTGTAAGACTATAGTAAGTGTAGTAAGGCTATATAAAGTGTATAGTAAGACTCTAGTAAGTGTATAATAAAATTATCGTAAGCGTATAGTGAGAATATAGCAAGACCTTAGTAAGTGTATAGTAAGACTGTAATAAGTGTATAATCAGACTATATTAAGTGTATAGTAAGACTACAGTAAGTGTATAAGACTATAGTAAGAGTATTGAAAGGCTATAGTAAGTGTATAGAAAGACTGTACTAAATGTATAGAAAGGCTATTGTGAGTGTATAGTAAGACGAAAGTAATACTATAGTAAGTGTATAGTCGGACTATAATAAGTGTGTATAAAGGCTAGAGTAAAACTATAGTAAGTGTATAGTAATACTATAGTAAGTGTTTAGTAAGGCTATAGAAAGTGTATAGTAAAACTATATTAAGTGTGTTGTAAGGCTATAGTAATACTATAGTAAGTGTATAGAAAGTGTGTAGTAAGGCTATAGAAAGTGTAATGTAAAACTATAGTAAGTCTGTAGTAAGGCTATAGTAAGTGAATACTAAGACTATATTAAATGTATAGTACGACTATAGTAAGTTTATATTAAGACTAGAGTAAGAGTAGAGTAAGTGTATAGGAGGACTATAAGACTATCGTAAGACTACAGTAAGTGTATAGTATTACTTTCATCTTACTATACACTTACTGTAGTNTAGAGTAAGTGTATAGGAGGACTATAAGACTATCGTAAGACTACAGTAAGTGTATAGTAAGATGAAAGTAATACTATAGTAAGTGTGCGTAGTCGGACCATAATAAGCGTGTAGAAAGGCTATAGTAAGAATATAAGAAGACTACAGTAAGTGTGTAGTAAGGCTATAGAGANAGCGTGTAGAAAGGCTATAGTAAGAATATAAGAAGACTACAGTAAGTGTGTAGTAAGGCTATAGAGAGTGTATAGTATAGTAAGGCTATAGTAAGTGTATAGTAAGACTATAGTAAGTGTATACTAAGACTATAATAAGTGTATAGGAAGACTATCAGTGTATAGTAAGATTAAAGTGTATAGCAAGGCTATAGGAGTTTTGCTTTCTTATGGATTGTGATGGGGGTTCAACGATAATGATACCGCCTATGAAAGTTGTTGGGGGGGACGAGACGAGACCGAACCAGGACTTGTGCATTTAGTGTCGCTTTCTCATGGAGTGTGTCAGAAAAGGTACTATACCATTACATTCTACACAAAGTATATATTTAGCCATGATCCAGAATGTTCTTGTTAGTTCTGTAAGTATCATTGCTGCATCATGATTTTCTCAACTGGACAATTTTATTTCTACAACATCTTAAAAAAAAAAAAAAAAACNAAAAAAAAAAAAAAAAATCCGTCAAGCCATATATGTACTTTGGTAAACTAACAGAAGTGTTGCCAAGACAGGACAACAAAACAACTCCTGCCAGGACTTGAACCTGGTACTTCCATGAGCAGAATGGATGCGTTACCATGATACACCACAGGAGTTTGGTGTGAGCTTGCTGCAACATCCTACAGGCAACAAAGCTCAGGCTGCTGGTGATGTTAAAGCGCCTCTAATGCAGCACACCAAGTCAGCCTGGAAAGCTGAAATTTAACATTTAGCAACTTGAGAAGCAAGAATGATACTCTGCAAAACAGCAAGCAAGTTCTGGATGACAGAATATAAAAACACAAAGTGCATGTGGCCTATTCTGACATTGTCCACACAAGTGATTTGTTCCATAAATGTAGAAATCTGAGAAGAGTTTAGCATTGTTCGGGATGCCACTGCAGAGTCTTTTAAAACAAGGAATTTCAATTTCTGCACAAACAAAAGTATCAGTCATTTTTATCCACTGAGTGGGTTTGGCCCACTCAGTTTCACCAGAGCCCCGTTTGCCAGAACATTTCCAGGTGAATCCAGACAGGTCTTTATGGCAACCGTAGCAGCTGGGTAGCAAGGTGGCTTACCTGCTGCAGCTCACCTTGTCTGCCAAACCTGTACTTTGCCTGTTTCCACCTCCCACGGCGAGGACGCGGGGTTGGNCACCTTGTCTGCCAAACCTGTACTTTGCCTGTTTCCACCTCCCACGGCGAGGACGCGGGGTTGGATTTTGGGAGGCGTAAATTTGGACTAATTAACATTACTTGCCATTCTGGCTCACAATTCAAATTTTCATCGAAAGATGCCAATTTCAGATATTTGGGATTATATATCAATGTCACTGTTACCTGCCAATTTTTCCAAGTCAGTTGTAAAGTAGTTGAAGTTTTAATTATTTTTAATAGCTGCCAAATTGGGCCACTTAAAGCCATTTCTGTCCATTTTGTCCATTGAATGAGAGAAGATAAATTGGGAGAAAAATCATCCATGGGAGAAATTCATTCTTGCGAGAAATTTGTCCATAAAATGCGAGAAATTCATCCAAGACAAATGTGTCCATGAAATGCGAAAAATTTGTCCGAGAGAAATGTGTCCATAAATTGGAAGAAAATCATCCAGGAGAGAAACGTCAAATGCAAGAAATCCTCCATAAAATGCAAGAGATGTGTCCATGAATTGTGAGAAATTCATCCATGAGAGAAATTCCAAATGCAAGAAATTGAGCCACAAAATACAAGAAACTGAGCCACAAAACAACAAATTCATCCAAAGACCAAACATCTCTACAATTATAACCTTATACATTACATGGAGTAGTTCACTTACCATTATGTGTGTGGCTGCACATCTTGTTGGTAGTTCCCACCACAGGAAGTCCAGGAAACTGGCCTCTGCTGGATCAAGTAACTCTGTCTGAAAGATATTAAACACAGAAATTCGTAAGGGTGTGTGTTGATGGAACAAGGCCATTTTAAACCTGAGTGTATTATAGTTGACTTACCATTATTAACAATCAGGTGATGTTGTCATGTAGGTAGCCGTAGCCGCCATCAAACAGTATGATGTCATTCAGGTAGCCAACACCAAACAGGATGACATCATGTGTGGTCAGTCATGTAGGCAGCCGCCACCCAACAGGAGCACCAGGAGAATTCAACTGTATGTACACAGTGTGAAGTTGTATTTTGTGCTGCCAGTAACATTAGCTACTAATTTTGGCTGCGCCAAGTTTAAGAACAAAATAACCAAGTGTTAGCATTAGCTGCAAGTTTCAGTCATTTTAAGACTCACAATACTGCCACNCAAAATAACCAAGTGTTAGCATTAGCTGCAAGTTTCAGTCATTTTAAGACTCACAATACTGCCACTGTAAGTAACAGTTTGTACTATGGCCATTAAAATCAAGATGACTTTGACCATTAACTGATTAAATATCAACTTACCATCATCTCAGACTGAGACTGATGCTTCCTTCCCACAGGTGATTGTGCAAGAAATTCATCCAAATGAAATTTCTCCATCAAATGCAAGAAATTTGTCCATAAAATGTGAGAAATTCATCCATGAGAGAAATGTCAAATGTGAGAAATTGAGCCATAAAATGAGAAATTGAGCCATAAAATTAAATTCATCCATAAAAATGGGAGAAATAAGTCCACAAAATGAAAAATTTGTCCAAATGTACTACTCTACCCAACGTACACCTGAAGTATAAGAATTCAAAGTTGTCACCATATTGGTGGTGCTTTGCTATTGTGGTGATTTGAACTGTAGGGAGTGTGTAGTAGCAGCAGCACAACACATGTACTTCAAGTAAAACACGCAGCATAACATATTGTAGCATCCATGCTAACATCTCAGCAGTAACAAGCCATGCCATCACCTGCTAAACATGCAGTAACAACAAGCTGGCTAACACCTTAACATGCATGCCCACACCTGAACAACTTAACAGCCTGAACACAAGCCATCATTTCAATCCAGCCGCTAACAGCTCAAAACGGAATGTTTACAGGTCATGATTTGCCAGCAGCAATTACAACTCATCTGCAATGTTAAAACCATGTGTAGCTTAGCATGAAGCACAAAAGCATTGTAAAAACATCAACCAACATAGCACATACACAGCAAAGAAGTTTTAAAGTTTCTTACCTTGATGTCAGGTGTTGCTCTGATGATTTCCACCTGTTGGTCTCGGTTTGCGCGTGTGTGCGTGTGAGCGCGTGAGCGTGTCACAGCAGCATTTTAAACATTTTAAAATCGCCAAGCAGGAACCAGCAACACAACAAACAATATTTAAAGCTGTTAGCACACTGCTAAACATGCTAACACCCACACAGCAGCAACTGCTTAACAGCGGTGACAAAGCCGAGACCAAGACTAAAACTAATAAACATGAACTGACTAAAACTACAACTTCAGAGTTCAACAACCACACAGCCGCAATGGCGTCATGACCAGGAGCAACATACATGTTAAAGGTAAGAACAGCCAGCAGCAAAGTGACGTGAAGCATGTGTCCTACCTGTTCAGACAAGCTAGGTGCGAACGGAAGGAGAAAGCCGAGAGTCAAACTTTACTTATAAGGCTGGACTCTACCATGACTTATTGATAAGAACTTTTTCACAAAACTCACTTCCAAACTATTAATCAATTCTAATAAAAGCAAATCTAAGTAAAAGTAAATAACAGTAGTTTGTAAATCTCACCAGAGCTGGATAAATTATAAATGTATGTGACCAAATTTATTGATCTATGTAAATGTTTGGCTCTTGGTTTAGTCCATACCGAGGCAGGGCTAGCGGAAGGGGCGGGGCCAGCGGTAAACACATTCAAGTTGCTGTAAAACCGAAATATCACAAATAAACTTGCTTTGATGAAGTTCGAGTGTGGAAACAACAAAGATGTTAGAGAGAAATGGAGGATTTAGAGATTTTGGTGTTAAAAGTACAAGTAATTACAGATGATTTATCACGAAAAAGTAAAATTACTGTTAATGAAACTCGGTATTTCCTGCTTACATTTCATAATAAAAGCCCTCCAAGGAGTTCAAGGCAGACCGTAAGGCTTTTATTGTGAAGGAAAGCAGGACGTTTTGCGTTTCTAAAAACTCTAACTTTGCAATGATCTAAAATTGCAAGTGAATGAATTAATCGGGCTAAATCGGTATTTATGTTAAAAAGAGAAACTCAGAGAAACAAAACTTAATAAATCATGTCTGTATTGTTGTTCTGATGGAAATAATTTTTTGAAAATAGACATGAAGAGAAATTTACCACCAAAACAGTGCAGGAATACATACTGAATTTGCATCAAGAGCATACAACATCAATTAACGAAGCAACATCCGTGCATGCACTATGGCTCCGTGAATAATTCCGTTTTTGCATAAGCCTTCTGCAGATACTCACCAAGTTTGGTGACACAGACTTTCATGAGATATCGAAGTTTTTGTCGAATAAGCCACGCCCACTAAAATTTGGCAGNTCCGTTTTTGCATAAGCCTTCTGCAGATACTCACCAAGTTTGGTGACACAGACTTTCATGAGATATCGAAGTTTTTGTCGAATAAGCCACGCCCACTAAAATTTGGCAGCCAACTGTCACAAAAGGGTACAGAAGGTCAAAACATGAAGAAGTAACTTTTTTCCGGCTTGGTTTAGACATAAAGTTTGTCTATTGAATCAAAATTATAGGAAGAGTAACAAAAAAACAGTTTTGGACAAAACTGGATGGATGGATGCATATAGACCCAAGGAATGCAGGGGAAAAAATCATTTTGATCCTATGACTGACAGTTTAGTAGTTATAGGCCAAAATGTAAATGTGCTTATTACAGCGCCACCTTCAGGCCAATCCGTGTAATTTAATTTTCCTGAGTAGTGGGTGAGATGTTGAACAATCTGTTACATTTTACTCTAAAACTGTATACGACTACAGTAAGTGTATAGTAAGACTATAGTAAGTTTATAGTAAAGCTATAGAAAGTGTATAGTAAAACTAGAGTTACCTAGTCGCTAACCCTAACCCAGCCTGTAATATATGTTTTCATGGATTCAAAACTGAATGTATCAAGAGTTTCAGTCTTTAACTGATATTGGAAATTGACTGAGATGATTGTGAATGTATAAAATAATTCCAGTTTGTAACCAGTATCCAGAAATGCATAATATTTCATAAGCACTTCAGGTTATAAGTAGCAATGTTGAGGACAACATCTAATTATGAGCAATGTACACTAATTTATTATTGAAGTAACTTTGTTTAGTTGGTCTAACATGGATAATAATAATAATGCATAATGTATGTCTCAGCTAGGGATTATAGTCTCAGGAAAAGGCTGCTTTTTACTAAGAAATTAAAAATGACTGTCCCTTCTACGATTGTAGAAGGGACAGTCATTTAGCAGGCAAAACATTAGCTGAACATTTGAATTTGAAACATTAGTGGATTTGTAAAAATAAAACACAGTTGTATGATTTGGAAAATGGTTGTCAGTAATGGAACGTAGTATTTATTGGACTCAAACATGCAAAATTAACAGTATGGTCCTTTAACATACTCATTTAGATGAAAAGTTGCCTTTACAGTTCTAATCGTTTCCAGGGTTATACTAACTAAATGTGTATAACATGACAAAAAGCAGCAAAAAGACAGAAAAGCATCTTGCTGTGACAAATTGTTTAACAAAAATGAAATTAGGAATTATTTTATAAATGCATTGTCTTGCTGTGCAGATCAGAATAGAAAGAATATGTAAAATTACCCTATGTGTACATTAAGGCTGAATTAGCCGTGGAGCTGCGGCATCTCATCACCAGGTAAGGTGTTAATTACAGGAGAATGAAAGAAATAATCCCGGGGGGCCGCGCTGAATGGGCTTACATGCAGGGAATTAGTGGTTTAGAAGGTAATTCATTTCTCTCATCGTGAGTTGATGTCTGTGTGTGTTTTTGCAGTCACAGCTTTTGCGGAGCTTTGGTCTCACCCCAGTTGACTCGTTGCTTTTGGGGCATTGTGTGTTCTCTTTCAATTTCACCCCGCCCCGCGGTGGATAGAAGCCATTTTGGAAAGTGCTGAGTACATCAAACTTTTCTGCATGGCTACTGAGGAAGAAAAAATCAGCTCATCAGAAAAGCTCTCTGGGGCTTCCAGACAGGCTGAGGCAAGGATCGGTCAATTTACACCTGGAGAAGGTGTTTCATGTCCTGCTGTTTGTTTCTTTCTCAAGTTTTTCTCTGCTGTGTGAGAATTTATTTCTCTCTTACAAAGAACTTTTTTTTTTTTTTAATTTTCACATTCGCTCTTACTGAAAACTGCAGAAGACGGCTGAAGGACTGACTGTATTGTTTTAGCTTTTTTTGCTTATTTAGTTTCGATCTTAGTTTTTCTTTTGTTTTATCATCTTTTTGTTGTTTTTTTTTTTTTTTTTTTTTGCTCTGTCTTTTCCATCTTTGACTTTCACTTCATGCATTTGCAGACTTTGTCACTTTAAGGTTCTTTTCTTTGCATCCCTGAAATTTGAGTTGTTTGAGGTGTAAATCTGACATCACGAATCAGTGGAAGTCAATCACAGTTTACCAGGAATTCTCTGGAAGTCTGGAATTCTCAGCAAGGGAGAAAGAGAAAGGGTATATGTGTTTTAAAGGATCATACCGGTGGTTTTGCATGTTTGAGCCCAATAAATATTACCCGCATACATGTTACATTCCTGCCAACAATTCCCAAACAAATCTTTTTTTTTTTTTTTTTTTTTTTTTTTGCCAAATTGCCAATCTTTTAAAATCAAATGTTCAAGTGATGTAATGAAGTTCACAGTCAGCGGCTGTTTGTAAAGCATTTGAAATTCTTAAATTATTATTATAAAATTTGCTTTCTCCTCACTGTTTGCTTTCGTCTTCTCCTCCTATCATCACATCCACCCTGCCGACCTTTCCTGCCCCCGAGCTGGCTCATATTTTTATATTTTCTCTCATAACCCTTGAACCACCTCCTCCCCTTCACACTCCTTTCCCATTCCTATCTGAGTTNTCCTATCATCACATCCACCCTGCCGACCTTTCCTGCCCCCGAGCTGGCTCATATTTTTATATTTCCTCTCATAACCCTTGAACCACCTCCTCCCCTTCACACTCCTTTCCCATTCCTATCTGAGTTTCTGATTTGGGGTTNTTGAACCACCTCCTCCCCTTCACACTCCTTTCCCATTCCTATCTGAGTTTCTGATTTGGGGTTGGTCTGGGTTATGTTTGCTCCCTTCCTGAAACGCAGCAGCCAACACAGCAAAGGAGCAGTGCGCTTGATTATTATTTGCGAGTTGTGTGTGTGGGAAGATGAATAACAGAAAAAAAAAAAAAAAAAAAANAAAAAAAAAAAAAAAAAAAGAGAAGAAGAGGCAGATCCAGAGACAGTGGGGATTTATTTCATAGACAGCCTCCTGATGGGATCCGCTGTGTACAACTTCTCCGTGTCTGGCAGGAATGTTCATGATCCCACTGTGCTGCTCAAGACTGAAGGAGGTGAAATGTCCATTCATCCATTCATCAACCTTTCCTCTCTTCCTCATGTAGCTGGCAGCTCTCTGTGCATCAAACCGTGCACAGGTCGCATTTGTTTGTATGGTGAAGCTCTCAAGACAATATTGAGTGACATGAAAAATCCATTTATGCGTGTCGGTGAGGAGAGAGTCTAAAAACAGCCTCAGCACGTCAGGCTTTTCTAAATGCGTCTGATGTATCGCTTAGATCTGCGCATGTGTGGTAACTGACAAAAATCCTCTTATTGTTGCAACTTTTTCAATCTCCACACTCACTGAAATGATCCTTTTGGAAAAAGCTCTCAGCAGGAGATGAAATGTAGCAGAACAGTGAGTAAAAGCAGTTGAACAAATCCATTTTCTTTCTATATTCTTCGCCAACGTCGACCTTTCTGTGGACCCTGCCAACTCCAGAAGCAATCAGGCAGAGAGTGGTCCGCTGGGGCCGTGCTCTCTTTCTGTGTCTGCCAGAGTGCTGTTGCCCTTTTCCCCTATGATTGCACTCGTATTGGAGGCGACTGATTGTTGTGGCTGTGCCCAGGGATCCTGTGGCAGAAACATTCAAAGCTGTGCCCTTCTGCTCATTTTACGGACCATCGAGCATGGCAACATCAGTCAGACTCCCATGCCAACAAGAACTGGACACCAGGAATCACCAGTTTTGACTCAGTTGATCAAGCAGAAGCCTCAAGTAGCAAAAGACATGTTTTGATGGCACAAACCTGTCTGATCTAAAATCCAAGCCATCAGTTTACACAATGCAAATCTGTTTTTTTTTTTTTACTATTTGAGAACTGAGAGTTTATCTTCCTTCTTACAGCAAAGATCACTCAGGAGAGAGAAGAGATAGATGAAAAATGAGAGGTATGGCTGCAGGCGATGGAAAACAAAGAACAAAGTATAAAAAAAAAGCAGAATTGGTGTACATCCTTTTGGTCGCGCATGCATATGGACGCCCAAAATTTCCTAAGAGGATAAATAATGTTTCTGCAATGCTGGATGCAAAGAAAGAAAAACATTAACCCCGAGATGTCCTAAGAAACCCTAAAGCAAAGGAAGAGAGCGACAGAGGCAGAGGAGAAAAAGGAAAGGGAGAGAGGAAGAGCGAATGGAGGATTAAAGTAAAAAAGAGAAAATCAGAGAGCACTAGAAAGGGAAAAAAGAGGAAAAGAAAGTTGAAAGAGAAAGATATCACGCAATAGAATATTCATGAGCGTTGCCTCATATTCATTCATGCGCTGCTGCTGGTGATGATGGGGCCTTGACACTGGAGCCCCCCGCTCCCTGATAAGCGTGCTTAACGTGTTCCCACCCACACAACGGCTCCCCCGTGGCCCCGGCAGCCCAGCCCCGCTGCACGAGGCTAATCCTCATCTTCACCGTGGATCCCCGGGCGTAGGGACCAAACGGTTTCTTCCCAGCAGCCTCGGAGGATCCTGAGCTGCAGGACTTACTGTGTGTAATATGATCAGGCCTCCAGCTCTGAGGACAGCTTGCTGGGGAGATAATTTGGACTGAAGGAAAGTCCCATATTGCTGTGATTTATAACCCGGCTGGCTGGATGGACTGAACCTGTGTGTGAAAACATAAGTTACTTATGCATCTGCTGGGGAAATGATTTATTAAAAATATTTGATGTGCATCGATGCGAACAAAATCATTAATCAAAGAGACCTTTATAAAATATGGGTTTCCAAATTTTTGCTACTGGCGATTCTGCTCTTAGCACAGGGATTGTGTGTGTGTGTGTGAGTGAGGGGAGGTTATCTTGTTATGTTATTGAGCATCATAATGTGCATCGACCTTGACTCTCATCTGTCTCCACTCTGTGTTTTAGCCTGGAAATGCTGAGGCTTGTTTCCACATCAGCATCGTGGGAAAAGCAGCAGGAGTCAGTTTTTAATGAATCTGCCAAATGTGACATTAAATATGTTTTTCAGCTGTCATTTTTTAATTATTTACACTCGAAACTAATAAAAACCTCATGTTTGAGATAAATCTGACACTACATACTGGAATTTGTTAGTCTAAAATTGTTAATATATACTCTATATATAAATATAAATGTTAAATAACTACATTAAACTACATAATTTTAAAACATGAGTTAACACCAATGTGTAAACATTTTGTCATCTTTATGATTCTTCTCTGACATTCAGCAAATGTGAAAGGAAATTTGGTGAATAAATTAACGTTTCCCACATTCTTGAAAAATCTTTGCTGCACTTATAAAATATCAGATTTTTTTCTTTCTGTTCACACAATAAACAAATCAGACATTTAATAAATGTGACAAATGTGAAATGTTTGATTACATGTCTGAAAAAGTTGAATTTTAACAAGTGCGGACAACTATTTTAACTTCAAAGTTTCACTTAAACCTTTACAACTTATTTTTTTGACGCTAACATTTAATGTCACAGTTAGCTTAAATGTGATGTTTATTGTAAATAACAGCAAAATTAAACTTAAAAACACATGTCACAGTTGGCATCCCATACTTTTTTTTTTTTTTTTTTTTTGCTTGTTTGTTCTTGTTGCTGCAGCAATTTTTAAAATATATCCCCATTTATAGAATAAAAAATACTTTGCTTTTAGCCACAGACTGACAGCCATGATTGAAATTAAAGCTGAAATGCTGGAGCTTTGGTGTTGGTCAGAAAATGCTGCAGTGTATGAAGTACATAAATGTGCAAAAAAAACAACACATTAGGCTGATTTTTAGAAAAGCATTATCAGCAAACAGAGTTTTTGCAAACAGTAGCCTCATAAAACATCCTGACACAAGCAAAGCAACATACAACTAAAGCACTTTGGCTGCTATTAGAGTAATAAAATATGAGAAGCAGCAGAATTTGGGTGGAGGAGCTTCTGGAGAGACGATTCATGAGGATGCTGCAGTTGACTGGAAGGATAAAAACCATTCATCTGGGAAACAATTGTTATTTATGCTACATTTACACTACAGTTCTTGATGGGCAATTAAATTTTTTTTTTCCTATATCCATTAAAAAAAAAACAAAAAAAATTACAACCCACATGTACAAAGACGGGTTTCGTTTCCAAGCAGAAATAAACAAAATGCTGCAATGGAAGCAAATGTAACAGAAATAATTAGACAAGCTGATGCTTTCTGAAGCATCTTTAAAGCATCTTAAAGGACCATACCACCCATTTTGCATGTTTGAGCCTAATATATTCAATTTTCATACATGTTACGTTACTGACAATCATTTCCCAAAGGATAAAACCGTATTTCAGCTTTCCTGATATTTTGCAAAATCTCTTAATCTTTCAAAATCAAATATTCAAGTGATACACCCACCTTAAAAATCCATGTTTCTCCTGCTAATAGTTACACAGCCTTATGAAGTCACGGTCCTTTAAATTTTTCCATAAACGCAGGTCTTCTTTTGGGACTATATTCCCCGGTGGAGGCATACATTCACTCCACGCTTTTTATTGAGCTTAAACGCTAAAATTACATAACTTTTAAAAAAAACCTGAATACACGTCTTGTTGGTGATGATGGATTACCTATCCCAAGAACGTTTCAAGTATCAACAAGTTGATTTTAATAGCAGAATGAACTGAAACCAATGGAGGTCTGGAAGGTAGGAAAAACATTTTTAATTCACCATTCCAGTAGTATGCTTTGGGAAATGATTGTCAGTAATGTTACACGTATGAAAATTGAGTACTGTATATGCTGCTCAAACATGCAAAATGGATGGTACGGTCCTTTAATATGACTTACTGACTTACATTTTAAGGTGGAGAAGAAGGATTAGAGCGCTTTGGGCATGTGCAGAAATGGCTGTTGCCACGCCGGTCAAAGGAAAAGTGTTGCATTTTTATGATGCAAGTCAATGACAGTTGCATTGGCAGATATCCCATAAATCCAATTTCTTTCCACAAATGTGAACCAAAATGGATCTGAGCGTATCAGATTCTTCTTCACTGTAGATTGCACATTGCATTAGAAAGCCTGTGTGAGAATTCAGAAAGCTCTTCTTCTGTGGTGTTTATTTTCCACCATGCCATCTACAGATAGTGAAAAAAGCTGGACGATTCACGTTCTCCGTGAATATCCTGCGATCTGCAATAAAACCCACTTGAGGTTCTCAGTCTATCTAGAGTGCTCGTTATTGTGGAAGCAGACTTGAATTTTTCTGATGAGACCTGAATATGTCTGACTGCCAAAACCAGGTTCCACGCGTGAAAGAGGCTTAAACAGACGCCATAGAAGATATCTGAGTCTACACTCTTTTTTCTATGCGTAGTCCTCGTCAGCAGCCTTTCATCTCTCATTCTTTTATTCCTTTTTCTGCCTTCTGACTCCATCATTCGCTCCATTCAGCTCCTCTTCTCATTCTCTCTGTTGCAGCACCATTCATGCTGCTCCGTGTACACGTGTAACCATGGCGACTGCAAAATAGAGCCATAGACGCATAGGCATCTAATTGGTAAAATGTGGTTCAGTCTGGGTGGATGTCACGCAGTGTCATTTATAAATCATCCCCACACACACGCATGCACGCACACACACACATCGTTTAACTTAAAGCCCTAACATAAACGTCCCTCTATAAGCTAATATCTTTACCAAAAACTTTCTCTTCTGAAATACGATTTTCTTCTTTCAAACTTTGGGCAAGGTTTCTGGCTGTTGCATCCAGACTCATTCATTAGCAGGATCAAGTCGTTTGACACGCTTAATTGTTTCTGTTTGATTTTTTTTTTTTTTTTTTTTTTTTTTTAACCAAAGCAAGACCTGTAATTAACAAAGAAAAAAAAAAGGAGAGAGAGAAATTAGGAGTTCAACTGCAGAATAATCTTCAAAGTGCAACAACAATTACAGGCAGCAAAGGCTGCTTAGAAACTTCCAGGCGTTTTAGCTTTCATTATTAATTTTGCTTTCTTCAAAAAGACACAGTAATGACTTTCAGACCTATGTGGAATTTATGCACCTAATTCTGAATTCATGATTGTTGAATTTTAATGGGAAAGTTATTCACCCAGTCTAAATGCTTGTCAACAGGGCAACTAAACAACATCAAAAATGCCTTTTACCCTTCAGCCTGTGTTTCATCAATCATCCAAACATTTTCTGTGGGAGGGAAAAGTTTCTGGCAACTTGATCAAAACTCTAAAACTAAAAATACTTTTTTTTTAAATCTTCTGTTGGCTTCAGTTGTGTTTATTACTTACTGTACTTTTGTGTTTCCTGTCACTGGGCATTCAAACTACTGAAATACAATAGTTTTTAATCTTTTTTATCAGTTTTATTGATAGTGATCATGACAAGTTTTGCACTTTTCAGCAATGCCATGATCAAAAATGGATTGCAAATTGCTCATTATTCTGGCCGGTGACTTTGACCAGAATACCAAAGATATAAATAAAACATAACAAATTCAATGAAAATTGTCTTCGGGTGTTTGGAGTTTTGCCCTCATAAGTTCGGTTCACTTGAACACAGCAATCAAACTCGACCAAAATAATCAGTCCGAGTTTGTGTTGTTAACGCTTAACTGCAATTGTGGCAAAGTTCGTTTTACATACAGACCCTCGTCAGATGTCCACGACTTCAAACCATTAAATGTATTGAATGTAAAACTTTTCCGTAGTTAAACTCCACCTTTTATGACACATCAGAATTGAAACAGGATGCTGTGAACAAGGGCGTCACTTTGTGTTGAAAAGCGGTGGGACATCAGGGCTCAGATGAAAAAACATTTTTAAACACCTTCAGCAAGGTCTTCAACATATGTGATTTTAGGCAACGTAATGGGGGACTGGTATGAAGTCAGAGTAGATAATTACTGCAGAAAAAAATGCATAACGATGCATCAAAAGGGCGGAGCCTACTAGAGTCGACAATACGAAAATACTCAGCATAAAACGCACAACGTCAACCTCACAAGTAACAGTCATCCATATGCATCATGTCAAATACTTTTTTTTAAAATCTTAAATTACTTTTTTGGACAAAGCATATTTGTTTCTTCTATATTTGCATTGTATGTATTCTTATTGTGCATATAAACCTTTCTCAGTGGGGGACAAACTTGGCCATTCCATTGTCCCCAGCGTCTCCAGTGTAAATGACACCTATGGCTGTGAATGGTTGTAACATATCAAACTTAGCTGCCATATCCTCGGATGAACATGTTGAAGGTTAGCGTATGGTTGTATGTTGTATGTCTTGTTAATTTTATATTCTTGCACCAAAATAAACTAAAAAAAACAACAAAAAAACTATCCCAATTCCATCTTTGTTCCATGTTATTTAGTTATCATAGTATAGTAAACTTTTTTCTGTTTTGATTTTCTTCTGACCAGAGCACAACTATTTCTGTTGTTCATCATACAGTATTAATGCCGTCATCATCATCATCATCATCATCATTCCCATGTCTCAAATTTAACCGTGCACATACATCGACAGCATCCTGTTATACATATTTTATACCCCATCCTGAAAGCCTCGTTATCTGCGCTCTGACCCCTGAGCTGACCTCTCCTGTTAATAGGCTGGGCTGGAAAGTGCTGAGTGTGCATTTCCTACAAATGGGATTCCTTTATCTGCGCTTTGACGGGATCGTGTCGCAGCGATAGACGACTCTCTCCGTTTCTCGTTTTCTCTCTCTCTCTGCCCTCATTCTTCCTCTCTGACAGCTGAGGGAGATAAAATATGGGAGTCTGCAGTTTGCTGATGGATCTAATGGAAATATTTGACAGATTCACAAAATGCAGCAAGCTGCTGTAAAGTTGCTGATACTCAAACACAGCCGAAAGTAACGAAGTACTTTTTAACGAGTACTTTAGTCAGGTGCAGTTACTGGAGCATTTCCATTTTGAGAAAGTTTCTGCTTTTATTTGACAGCATTGCAGAGAGAAATATTAACTATTGGTAGCTTTAATTCGATTCACAATACCACAAATATCAAATTTTCTTCCTTCCTTCATTTCATTTGGACCTCCCTAAAAACTCTACTCTTCTTACTCTATGCACTTTTACTTTATATACTTGAGTATATTTGACTGCTGTTACAGGATTTTTACTTGTAGTACTTACAGATAGCATCCAAATTAAATTTTGTCCTGAAAAACTGATACACATTCAATTATTCAATATGCAAATGAGAAAGATAATATTCACGCTAAAACATTCTCTGCAGTGCTTTTGGCTGAAATGATTTATGCTTGTATGCTAATGTACTATGCTTATAATCTAATATTTGCATCCACAAAAATCTACACACAAACACACACACACACACACAGTTATTGGCTTCGGTATGGTGCTCTGTTGGCAAAGCGTCTGGGCCTCGTGCCAGCTGAGTGTCATCTCATTATTTGCAGTTACACAAATGCTGTGGAATAAGTGGAAAAATGTGCAGTTTATTGTAACGGATTTAGATGACGGGTGACATCAGGACATCTGCAGTGCAAACACGAGCAGGACGGTTGGCATTTTAAACTGTCCATTCTTCTCTCTCAGCGCTCAGGATGGTTTTTTCCTCCCTTAAAAACTCCTAAAGAAGGTTTTTATCCTGCTTCATAAACATTCCACTCACCTGCTAGCTCGTGTTACCTTTAGCTTTAGAAAGTAAAAGAGTTGAAGATGCTGCTCCCATATGAGATCGTGACACCCTCCATGGGAGAGAGCAACAATGAGTGTTTAATAATCTCATCCTGCAACGGACTGACAAAGTCATATTTCGTGTCATGAGCCTTTCAGAATAGAAAAGAACAGAACATCCATTTTCCCATCTATCACACAGCATCAACACATCAGTCCAGATTTAGCCTGTTTTCCTGCCTGTTATCACTTTGTGAAATCCTGACCTTGGCCTGCTGTCCACTTTTCTGATTATCTGCCTCAGCCATTATTGGATCTGTTTGCTTGTTTACCTGCTTGTCTGTTACCTGTGAGTGAATCCTGACTATCTGTCTACTCTGTCATTTCTGCCTCATTCATGGTAAAGACTGTTTATCCACATTTACCTGTCTGCTGCCTGCAAACCTGCAGCATTCTGATACCATCAGCATCAACAGGGACGTCCATGTTGCTATCACATCCAAGAGCAGTCAGGTTCTTTTCGACGTGATTGGTCGGCTGGTTAAAAAAAAAAAGAGAGAGAAACAAAAAGTGCNCAGGTTCTTTTCGACGTGATTGGTCGGCTGGTTAAAAAAAAAAAGAGAGAGAAACAAAAAGTGCTTGATAACGCAGAATGATTTTGGTTTGGAAAAGATGATATGTGTGAACAAATCAAAAATGACTTTAGAAGGTAATTGATTAGACAGTTTGAGAATTATCATGAAGTCTCAAAAGAGAGATTTGGAGTTTTGATTTTCAGACAACTTGACAATCAGAATGAATACATTTGCAATAATAATAATAATAATAATAATAATAATAATAATAGCTTTATTTATATAGCACCTTTAAAAACAGAGTTTACAAAGTGCTTTGACAGACAAAGCAATACAATATAACAGCAGAAAGCCAAACAGACAGGCAAAACAAGAAAAGGACAAAGCAGGTAAAGTTCAGTTAAGCTACCGTTAAAACAAGGACACAAACGATAGGCAAGGGAATAGGTAAAAACTAAAATAGTAAAAAAAAAAAATTAAAAGCTAATAAAACACTAATGAATGAATAAATGAATGAATAAGTAAATAAACAATAAATAAATAAATACAGATAAGACAATAAAAGTAATGAAAGGACAATAAAAGGACATCACATAAAAGCAAGTCTAAAAAAATGGGTTTTAAGAAGAGATTTAAATTAAGATTTATCATCTAATTATTATCTGATCGATGATAAAAAAAAAAAAAAAAAAANAAAAAAAAAAAAAAAAAAACTTCCTGATATGCCATATTAATTTTTTTTAAATAGGAGGACGGGAAATCTTGAGGCAGAATGAAACATCAGGATGAATAATCTGCGTTGCTGTGAAGGATGCTGCAGCAATGACTAAATAAACTATCATGGTAAAGGCAGGAAGATGCGTGGATGAGCATACAGCTCTTTAATAGTCTGGCTCATTCTGTTCCTCCCTCACTCACGCCCTTGGCAGCGTTGCCGTTAATCATGTTGACACTCCTCTTGCGGCCACAACACGCGGTCAAGTAGCAGCAGACAAGAACCCTCGCTAAAGTTGCTGGTCAAGGTCATTAGTGAGTCGTTACGACCTCCTCCTCACTCATTTTTCAACTCTTTAATGATCCGTGCACACGCACCTGCCAACGGAGAAAAATTGACTCTTTTTTGACCTCTTTCTAATCTCTCTCTCTTTTTACTCATCTCCACCCATCCATTAATTCCACCCATCTCCTCTCTGCTTTGTAATGTTGACGAGCTGCGAAATCTTTCTTCTCCTCCTTGACATTGATTCCAGTGATTTACATTCTCCGACTCGTGACGCAAATTACCTGTAATTTACAGCCACCCTTCCATCTCACTCATAATATGCTCCAGTGAGAATTCAATGTTCCCTCTGTCTCTTTCTCTTTTTTCTCTCTCTTCCTTTGTTCTCCCTGAGCTCCTTTCTCTCATTCACACCTTTACTGCGGTACAATTTATGGCTCTCACTCTTCTTTGGTTGCAATAAGAAGGTATATGCAAGCACAGCGTGAACCTAAGTCTAGCACTTTCCTTTGAATGGGAGGAAGGGCTGTAAAAGTGAAAAGGAAGCAGCAGCCGTGTCGCTTAAACAGACAAAGAGTGTTTAAATCAATACTCAGCTGAAGAAAGTGCTGACATATATTACAAGTAAAGCCTATTTCACCATAATAACCAGAGTGTTTGTTCATTCTCTGATAGGAAACATTAACTGATTAGCTTTCTCTTCAGCAGGTTTTAACTTGTCACCCACTAATGGATGTTGTCAAGTTCAATGGAAAGTTTTTATGCTCTTCTGTCTTTTCCTGAGTTTAAAAACTGGAACTGATTCAGCTTATGACAGGGTAAATCCTGGCCTTTGTCTCCTTCAGGGGGAAAATTAAAGAGTGTTTCACATCACACAATTTTTCTCAAACCCAAGGAAGGACGAAGGCGGTTGGACGACGTCACAAACCACTGAGTCGAAAACTTCCTTTGTCACATCAGCGTCTGCAGGTGGAAGCCTTGGAGTTACAGCGCTTCAAGAATGGAGGTTCCAAATGCCTCGGAAATAGAATTACTGGCACTTCACAGCTCGTTGGTATCTGAGAGCTTTCAGCAATATACTGTGAGGATGAAGAGGCTCAGACAGCTATAATATGACACACAGACTGCAGACACAGAGGAAGTGAAGCAAGCACACAAGTATTCTTCATGTATCTTTTCTTTATTTTGGAAAGCTCGTTCTTTTCTGTGGAGGTGAGTTTTGCTGCTCAACCTCTTCACGTTTTCACTCAGATCTCAACAAAACTCAACTTTGTCACATCTCACAATGATATTTCAAACATTTAACCAATGAGGGAATGGCTGTACATGACACAAATAGAAATGACAAAATGATAGAGGACATATACAGGCAGTCCCCGGGTTACGAACGAGTTCCGTTCCTACGGCTGTCTTTAAGTCGGATTTGTACGTCAGTCAGAACAGTTAGGTAAGGTGCGTATCTAGCGTATATATTTTATCTTTCTATGCATAAGAAACATTAAAGAAACACTTCCAGATATCCTAAAACATCTTAAACCTAATACCACTGAACTGCTGACAATGCGCAATATTTTGATGTGTGTTGCAAAGTAGTGTGCCTTCGTTATTACGAATCACTGCACGTAACTCGAATTTTTAATTTAATAGGCTTTATGGCAGCCGGTTCATAAGTACCAATTGTTCATAAGTCGGGAACTGCCTGTATATATACATCTATAGATAGATAGATAGATAGATAGATAGATAGATAGATAGATAGTATATGCACACTGTATGAAGTTGNATAGATAGATAGATAGATAGATAGATAGATAGATAGATAGATAGTATATGCACACTGTATGAAGTTGAAATTCGGCAGGTTTATTGTTCAGGATCCAAGGACATGCAGTGTCACATGTGAAGTTGTTTGGATGAGCGGATACACTCCGGTCCAGTGTTACGGTTTCATCCCGACCCCGTACAGCAAACAAAGCTAGCTCATGAGGACATGCAGTACTAAATTATGGCAGGCTGTGGCGCACACCATGAAGTCCAGCCCGTTACAAACAGCCACGTTTTGAACGGGCGCTGCACTAGCATCTGTGATCAATTCAAATGTTTTGTTAGCAGCTAACATAACTGTTAAGCTAATGGTTAGCCACATCCAAAGCTAATGGCATGTTGGTTTGGGTCCATCATTCATTGAATTTCTGATTCTGAAACAAAAATTGGAAAATGAAAAACTGAGCCCATTTCATCAAATTTTATCTACAAATGAGACTTTTTGTTTTTCCTTTGTATTTTTACAGCCTGTCTAATGCAAAAAAATTCAATATTCATCAGTGCAAAGTGCAAAATCAGGACTGTTTTCTAATATCTTTTCAAAAAGTAGGCAGGGTTTTAATTTCTCTAAGCAATTTGCACAGTAAGTGATTTATATCTTCCAGTAACCAAATCTCTTACATTTGACAGCGTCTCTAACTTGGTGAGTGACATTCTGTGGACTTTTATGATTTGAAACAAACTCAAAAGTACGATGATGATGATGATGATAACATAATGAAGGAGGTGAATACATGTTTTTTGGTGAAAAATCCAACAGGGCTTTTAAAATTTCTGTTTTAAAATTTCTCCATATCGACTGCATGGATTGGTTTTCCTCAGTGACCTTCACCATTCTGAGACATGCTTTTCTTGAAACGCATGAAAATGTTCTTCAAAATGTTCTTGGTGCCTTTGACTGATGAAGAAACTGAATTCTTTGAACGCTAATAGATATATATGACCTTCAAATGCCGGTTAAAAGAAAGTGCATCTCTTCAGAGATTAAAAAATTACTGCACATAAATGGAGACACGGCAAAGACAGCAAAGTTTCATCAAAGATGGGAGAAGATAAGAGGAACTGTACAGCAGCAAATCTAACAGTCTTATTTAAATGTTAATGAAATTGGGAAATGTGCTGCAGCTTTGCTCATAAATCCATGAGAACAATCTCCAGAGAATCTAACTCAATCATATTAAACTCTTGCGGATACATATATTTACAGGTAAACAAAGAGCCTTGACATTTTTGTTTTCAGTTTGTGCTGATCTGGAATTTCCTGTGGCAAATCAGCAAAGTGGGAACCTGCTGATTGGATTTGTATTTAGTTAACATTTTGTTCTGCAGACCTGTTCCAGCAATCTACAGGAACATTTCTCTGCTGGGATTTTCATCTTTGCTTACACCTCTTGTATTTTGGATTATTTGGTTTGTGTCATTTGAGATTAGTTTTTTTTTTGTTTTGTTTTGTTTTTGTTTTTTTTTGCTTTTTGGGTTATTAAGTTTTTTTTTTTTTTAGTTTATTAAGCTTGATAGAAAGATTAGGTAAATTTAGTTACAGGCATTAAACTATTGAAATTTAAAGTACTGCAGCAATACTTTAGCCAGATTTCATATTTTGGCTTTCACAACCGAAAGCGTTTTCTACTTTACTATTAGCTGATTGAGTGTGTGTGTGTGTGTGTCTGACAAAGACAGAATAGAGTTTGTGTGCTTCTTATTGTGAGACCTCTCTCTCTCTCTCTCTCTCTCACACACACACACACACACACACAAAACTTTAATCTCCANTCTCTCTCTCTCTCTCTCTCTCTCTCTCTCTCTCACACACACACACACACACACACAAAACTTTAATCTCCATTGAAGTTTGTCCCCTTCTCTCTGACCTGAAATATTGTTTTGCTTTACAACAGCAGTCAATGGAGAGAGAGAGAGAGAGATGTGGATTGTTTCCAGCACCAAAAGGCTTAAAATGATTGTGTCCAAATTATGTTTTATTATTCTACAGTCATAGCCAAAAGTAACAACTCAAAGCCAATGCAATTTTCATTTGACGTTTTCACTATTTCCCTTTCCAGATGAGTCATAACGCTTCCTCTTTATCCCATTTGTAAAATCATTCCTTTGTTAATCATAAACTGCTGCAGCCAACGCTGAACCAGACTCTTTGTGTTTTGCTGTTCTTGCTTTTCAATCTCTTGTCCTGTTAAAAATCCATCCTCGCCGCTTTGCCTTTCACGGTACCTACATTCATAACGAGCATGGAGAAACCGAGTCTCCTTGTAGTCGACTCATCCGGGCCTCGTCCCGACTGAGCGCTCCGATCATTTCCACCGACTCCACCAGGAGTGTTTAATTACACAGTGTCATGAGCTCTCGCAGGTGAAGTGTCTGCTGACTTTTTTTTTTTTTTTAAATGGTTGGCAGTAACGTAACATGTATGTGGGTATTTATCAGGCTCTAACATGCAAAACCATCGGTATGGTCCTTAAAGTTAAAGGAAATGGGGAATTCCTCCTCATTGAATATCCACATACAGTGGATGCTGTGGGTGCGTATGGATGTACACTAAATGCATTAAGTGTTGAAATGACCTGAAGGAAGGCAAGCTACATTTTTCCACAGGAATGCATCTATTCAGTGATAGATTACAAAGAAAAACTCGTTATATAACAGTTATGTAGAATAAACTCAACTAACTCAGTTTAAAGGACCATACCACCATTTTGCATGTTTGAGTCTGATATTCAATTTTCATATGTTACGTTACTGACAGTCATTTCCCAAAGGATAAAACTATATTTCAGCTTTGCAAAATCTCTTAATCTTTCAAAATCAAATATTCAAATGATACACCCACCTTAAAAATCCATGTTTCTCCTGTTATGCAGCCTTATGAAGTCACAGTCATTTTAATTTTTCAATAAATGCAGGTCTTCTTATGAGACTATATTCCCCAGTGGAGGCATATTGCGCTTAAATGCTAAAATTACGTAACATCTATAAAAAACCTGAATATGCATCTTGTTCATAATGATGGATTACCTATCCCATGAACATTTCAAGTATCAATAAGTTGATTTTAATAGCGTACCAGAATGAACTGAAACCAATGGCAGTCTGGAAGGTAGGAAAAACATTTTTAATTCACCGTTCCAGTAGTATGCTTTGGGAAATGATTGTCAGTTATGTTACATGTTTGAAAATTGAAAAATTGAATATATTAGGCTCAAACATGCAAAATGGGTGGTATGGTCCTTTAACCAGTTTGCATAAACATTTGACCCCTGCAAATATTAAATCGAATAAAGTTACAAGCTTAGTTCATACATAATATCTACAACATCTTACCAAGCATTAAAATGTTTACTTTGTTTTAACATATACAAGGGCATAAATGATTTTTATACAACTTTCAGAGTTCCATGAAAAGCATTTTTATACGACTCATGCTGTAACTTTATGCAAATCAGCCAGACATATGTATTCTGAGGAAGCACAGACGTGGAGGCAGACTTTCACTTGTCAGAATAGCAAATGCCTCCGCCAGACTATAGAATTCCATTATAGCTGTAATATCTGTCCATGATGTCAAGCCCAGGAAGGTCTTCTAAGGGGCCTCTGGCTTTACCCATGATGCATCAGACTTCATTTTCTTTTCAGGAACAGAAATGGGCAATCTCCTCTCCAGAGAGTCGCAGAAAGAAGCCACGGCGAGACTCAATGTGCAGAATATAAACTACACGAAACTACAGTGAGACGGCTAGCAGCAGCAACACAACGTCTTATTTATACTCATTCTAATGTTTTACATGACTAATTAGAAATCAATGTTTTCCTAATTCATCCCTGAAGTTTTATGACAGTCACCTTATTTGGAACATGAGCGCAGTGGCCGATGAAAATGTGCGTGTTCGGACCAGGCCGGACTTCATGGTGTGCGCCGTAGCCTGCCATAAGAAGGCCATGAAGCGGAGCACATGTTGCCATGCCTGGAGCATATCCTGCCACGCGGACTACTTTTTACTGGCACAGCTCACTTTGAGAACCGCTGTATGTCCTTGGGTCCTGAGCAATGACCGAATTTCAACTTTATACAGGATTTTAGAGATATTGGTGCCACAGACAGATATTTGTATGTTTAGATTTGATACTTGGCCAAATATAAGTTGGAGCCAAATGGGACCAAGTGATTATTTTGAAGGTAAATCTCCAGTCTTGACACTCGAGTCCAAAATCAAGTCCCAAGGTATTTAATCGGGAAATTAAAATGACCATGCCTTCTACAATCACGCCTAACTGTTGGCAGTGAAATATTGAATTTTGAGGTCGATGAATTTCCTGAACATTTGATTTTGAAAGATTAGCTGATTTGACAAAATAACAACAAAACTAAAATATGGTTTTATGGAAAATGGCAACCATTTTGGAAAATGGTTGGCAGTAACAGAACATTTATGTGGGTTGTATTTATTTGGCTTAAACATGCAAAATCACCAGTATGATCCTTTAAGCACCTTAAATCACGGCATTATGCTCACGCTGCACATTTGTCTGTTGTAGCCTTTAAGGATGTTGTTATGTTTTTTGAACAGACGTTTGCAGCTCTTTTTGTTCACGTTGCCATTCAGATTCATTTCTGAGCTTTCATGTCGTTTCTGGTTTTCTTGTAACGTGCAGCACCTCTACGTTCCTTCCTGCTTCTGATCTGTAAACACTACAGGCTTGTATTCTCTGATGGTTTGTTTGTACAAAGTATTCCTGTGGTATCGAAAAAAAAAAAAAAAGCATTTGTTTGGTTTTGTCAGAACATCCTGTACATGATGCAATATGTTATGCAATATATTATGCAATCTATGCATAATTAGCTCTTCCGATATGATGGATTCCATGGCTTACATTTTGCAGCATGTGGGCTAATGCATGTCGACAGGAACAATTCCTCTTCATTAGACCATTCCGGTATCCTTAGTGACACGAGCTGGCCGTGTTCTCAGGCTTGTGCACCAACATCCTGAATGTGCTCTTCTTCCATCTGTGGTCTTCATTAGCAGTGAGGAAGATATTCAAATGTCAGAACACCTTCTTCTAACCTGCCAGCTATGTTCCTCTAAAATAAAGATATAGTCTTTCATCATGGAGACACGTGGTGGCAGGAAGCTTCTTCAAAACCAAACGGAGAAGGGTATTTGCCAGAAATGTTCTGTTGGTCTCGCATATTGGCAACAAAAACCCTGCATCTGTGAGCAGCAGCAGGGAAACGCTGAACACAAATGATAATTACAGACCCGGTATAGGACAAAAATATTTTAATGTATTACTGTGAATATACAGATGTACTACAGAGTGTGAATGTTTGCACGTGTTTCAGTTTTTGTTTTTTTTTTGTTTTTTTGTTTTTTTGTACGAATTATACTGAAACTCCACCAAATATCCCAAAGACACTTTGCCTGCTTAACACCAGAAAAATAAAATAAAATAAGTCATTTAATCATAAACAATCCCAATAAAATAAGGATGTCATCATAACTTGGTCAATAATAACCATAAATATCTCAATCATCTGAATAGATAGAAATCATAGATAAACATATTGTTCTTATAACTAAGCAATACATTTAGGCGTTTTTCCTTTTACTCTAGGAGTAAAAGGAAAAATGTAAATAGCCTTGACCCCTGATCATCTTTATTATTATGTGATAAAAGAAACATGATCAGAGCAGAGAAGCTACATTAGACTCCAAAACTGAACAGTACATCTCATTTTATTATTTCTTAAAAAAAAAAAAAAAAAAA
>VXCM01003458.1:0-64325 GCA_014773175.1 Lucifuga dentata
GCCTGATTTTTTTTTTTTCACTATCTTTCCATTCACACTCTTTCTCTCTCTTTCTGTCATTTTTCTGTCGTTTGTAGCCCTGCCTGCTAACCATAAGCCTACGTCTTATTTGTCTTCCTTTTTTTTTGTAAGTAATAAAATGTGTATATTGTGTAAAACACTTTTTTTTTTTTTTTTTTNTTTTTTTTTTTTTTTTTAGTGTATTAGCTCATGAATCGGAACCAGGTTCTTTTTAGCTTGCTCTCTCACACACATACGTGTGCACACACCAACACACACACACATTTGCTTACATACACACACTGACTCAGATTTTGTACAAAGTAAGGCTTTTATGAATGAAACAGTATTTTATATATAATAAATATATATTTGAAAAAAAGAGGGAAAAAAGGTATATAAACTTTATTTGGCTGTGGGGAGACTGATCACTGTTTTCAACCAGAAACAAAGGTCATTCATTTCAATGAAAGCAAAGCTAACCACTGTGCAGACAGAGCCATTTTCCTTAAGACATGACAGTCATGTATGATATTAATGATGCCAATCGCTTAAACCTTTTGTATTCAATTTGTAGTAATAATCATTGTTGAACTGAATTAAAGGGGATTTGCTTTAGATAGTCTCATGATTGGGAAAATGTTACAGATAATTGTGCAAGAAAGGATTTGAGTTCAATCTTGGCTCCTCCATTAGGGACCCGATATTTGTTTTATTTTACATTTCTGGGTGATGGGCTTTGCTGTAAACTTGAGTTTTAAGAGCCCATTTGCACCCCAAAAATCTTCAAATCCACTTTTTGCATCGGTTCAAGTGTTCACACTTGATCCTGGTGAATCAGACACACAGGTTTAAATGTCTGTACCTTAAAATCAGGTGTTCATAGGTTCCTGGTGTTTCGCTTACATCAGGTGAACAGACCTGATGTACTGTAAGTCTATGAGGGTTGTTTTCAGGGGAGGGGGGGGGAAATATGTTTTCCTGTGATTTTATTGTTATTTTTATTTTTTTGAAAATTCTTCTATGAATTCTAATTTTGTCAACCTGGGGTGCGATTAAAATGTGTATTAATTTTTTTTTGTTTTGTTTTGTTTTGATGTTATGTTATCCAGAAGTTGTTATAAACTTTTAAGACTGAAATAAACACTATGTCCAAGGTGTGGTCTTGTGAAACTGAATGCCTGTTTGCCGTGACAGAGGGAGGCAGAAAGTATGTCTGACAATTAAAACGTTCAGAATATTTATCAAACTAAAGGTTACATTAATTTTATTTCTTTATTTGAAGCTGTTTATCAGTTTTTTAGAGTTAATCACTAATCAATAAACAGGGTCTATCTTTTTGAAATCATATACACAGCTTTTTATAGAAGTATCACTCCGCAGAAAGAACATTTTGGTATCACTCCGCAAAGAAAATTCTACATAATCGGCAGCAGCGGTTCGTTAATGCGGACGTCGCCCCCCTCCAAATATCTAGAAAAGAAAGTCTACTTAAACATGTTAAACATAAATTAATTACATAATGCGAAATAATTATAAAATAAATAATTGTGTCCTCCTGCATCGCGCCTGGTAGTTTGTCAGTGCCTCTCAGGATTCATTAAAAATATACTTGTTTAATTTCTACATAAATATATATACTTCATGGTGCGGGGCGCCGGCCAAATGAGTGTGTATGTAGGTCCTTCAACTTTTGACAAGCACGTGACCTGAGGCTGCTCTTTCATTGGCTTCTGCAGATTTTTCCACGGGTCGCCCCGACCCTCCCACTTTTATTGACAGCGAATTAGTATAGTTGTTAGTTGTTTTTTTTTTAATTTTGGATGTGATGTGAGAGTTGATGTGATTGGATGAGATTTGGAACGCGATTGGAAATATTGTAGACGCTGTCTTTCCGGTTTACACCGCATACAACTCCGTTCGCGCGGCCGTCCGTCCTCTTTCTCCTTCCGTAGCTAGCTAGCAAGTTTGCGTTTTCGAGAGATGGCAACTTCAAGTGGAACCGCGGGAAAAGCAAATTCGGCGCTTTCTTCACAAAAACAGCCTTTTTCAAAGCTTTCACTGGAAGAAAAGAAGAGGATTAAGGAGCTTGGACAGGACCACCTGATTTAAAAATTCCGCAGCAGACCAGTGATGAGGACGAGCTAACACCGGGGCTTCTCCGCTGCTTTACGACAAATGGAGCTGGCTAACGGGATGCGGTGTGAGTAACGCCCTTTTTTTATTTCCCTGTTTGCTGTTTCAGAGTGTCCACAGAAGCGTTGTGGAAAATGACGTGTGTACAAGACCTAAAACACCTGTCTGATAAATGCAAAGTAGCCGCAGCCGTCTAGAAAATAGCGTGAAGCTCCAGTGTTTTGGCAGGCTAAGCATCGCTAACAGCTAAATGAAGGACTGGCATTAGAAGGCACAACGAAGAGGCCACAAAACAATCGACACATCCTGTCCAGAATAATAGATTGTGAGAAATTTTGTGGAGCCTTTGAGTTGGCTTTGCGTGGCCACGATGAGAGGGAGGTCTCAGACAAGCCCGGGATCTTCCGTGGGNCTTTGAGTTGGCTTTGCGTGGCCACGATGAGAGGGAGGTCTCAGACAAGCCCGGGATCTTCCGTGGGTTGGTGGATTTTGCTGCCTCCCTTGATGATGCGTTGAAAGAGCAGCAGCCTGTGATGATCCTAGAGGTCACAGCAGCGAAATAGAGACTAAAATCATCACACATGAATACAGTTGGGCTCACTGAATCCACAAGAGTCTCAGCTTTCCAGTCAGACCCAATTTATACAGTTGTTTGTGGACCCCAGTATGCAGAAATATTCAAATACAGTAGGTGAAAATAACATGTTTGTACTGCTTGAGAAAAACTGTATGGGATTAGCATAAAGTGTCTGCAAAGAGGAGACTCGTGGGTACCCAAAGAACCTATTTTCATTCAGCTATCTTGAGGTCAGAGGTCAAGGGACCCCTGTGAAATAATAATGATAGAGAATAATGTGAGTAAAGGTCCATTTAGGACCCAAATGTTGGTTAAACTAAATTGTGAGTAGTATTTTCCAACAGCAGTGAGCAGGATTTAATTCATTCAGCTGATTACTTTGTATTTCTGTGCATGCATGTAAACATAGTCAGTGTATAACTAAAGATATTTTTTTCTCTATAATTTCATTTGAAACAGTTAAGTTCATTTTGCTCTTAAGTTCTTAATTAAATGAGAAAATACTCAGTACTTTTCATTTGTCAAGTATTTAATTTGGTTATTTCATACAGACTTATTTACTAAATTACTAAATTACCAGGAAACATGCTATCGTGATATATTGAGATATGACATGACCTATAGCGGGATAGACAAGTTTGTCCATATACCCCCNCGGGCCCCCCAAAATTTTTCATCACCAGCCACCACTGATAATCAGAAATACTAAACATTTTGATTTCTCCTCAAATTTACCCTGAACACACTCGGGTAAGCTTTTACCGTTCCAAACACGTTTTTTATTTTTAATTTCTATTTTAATTCATTGTGCCACTTGTAATTTATTCATAATACATTAGCTAGAAACAGTTCTTTTCTTACAGAAGTTGCTATCTGCCGGCTCCTCCAGTAATTAAGTCGTTTTAAATGTAAATTTAATCAAAAATGATTATTGTATATGGTAAGTACGTTAAATCTTTCTGAGTAGGTTAATAATAAATTTCTAGTTCAGTATATTATATATATATACATGTATGTATGTATGTGTGTGTATATATATATATATATATAATATATATATATATATAAAATATAATAATATATATCTAATATATATCTAGATATAGATATATATTAGATATATATATAGAGAGAGAGAGATCTATATATATATCTAGATAGATATCTATATATTTAATTCACGATAAACAGCATGTAGGGAAACTGCATTTCCATGATCTAACCACTAGAGGGAGCGCTGAGCCTACAGCTATAACCAGCCCTGAAGCTTCACGGTCCAGATTCGCGCACACGCACACACACACACACACACACACACACACACAGCTCTTGAAAGAAAATTGAATAAAATAAGTAAGAACATCCTACCTAAATAATAATAATTATTGACTAATTAATTGATATTATCTTTTGGTTGTTGTTCAGGTGTTTAGCCCTCCTTGATAGAAATTGTTATTTAAAAAAAAACGTGATAGATTGGTCAAAGAGGGCCGGTGAAGGTCACACACTCACATACGCAGTATATGTTCTGTCTGTTGCTAGATCAAATTGCATATATATTTAAAAAAAAAAAAATGGTTATGCCAATCTTGGCATATACCATGACTATATATGCAGACTGATGGAAAAAAAAAAAAAAAAAAGATATTGTTAGTTAACAGTGTGCAGCTATGTTGCCATTATATTACTTGCACAAAAAAAACAAAAAAGAAGCACTTTTCTTCCTTTTAAATTGTTGCTGTTTCATTGTTATCCTTTTTTTTTCTTCTATTTTATTCCCTTGAACACACAGACACTACCAAAAAACAAGAAACAATTCATAGATCTAAATTTTTAAAAAATATTCATAATAATTAAACCATGAAGATCACATACACTATAGTGACTTGTTATAACAAGTCCACTAGAACAAGTCCACAGTGTATATTGCACTGTAAATTGTGCCAAGTTGCTCAACAAACACATGCCAGAAGGAGGTGCGGCTCAAAAATATCTAAATATTTACATCATACTAATAGTCTGCAAATGTAAAGTTTGATCAGATATTGGTTATCCAGAGCAGCCTAAATTGCTATATTAATAACATAGAAAAAAAAAATTGAGAGAGAGTTGAAAAACAAAGTAAGCAGATGCATTTGTTCCTGATGCTAAGCAGAAATGAAGACCAGGGAGCAAAATGCATGTTTTTTGGGTTTTGATTTTACCCTTGCGGTAGCTGCAGCCATGGTGTCAGTTTCTTAAACCGTTTGAGGCTTCAGGCTTTCTTGTGTAATCTACTTCCTGATTCGTATTCATACGAATCAGGAATCACAGAGGTGGAGAGGTGGTCTGCGTTTGCATTGGGCCTGTTGTCTTAACTCGCTAAGCCGTTTCTTGGAAAGACACGCTGATCTTTTGTCTGTTTCCCAGCTTCAAAGGTGAGTTTAGGACGCACATTAACTCACAGCGGCCCGCAGGGAGGCACTCCAGCATTCATCAATCCTGTTACCAAACAAAAAAGGATTAGGTGTTCCCCGACTTCAAAAGGCCGAGGTGTCCTGCCAAAGTGTCCTTAAAGGACCATACCGGCCATTGAGCCTAATGTATTCAATTGTCATACATGTTATGTTACTGACAATCATTTCCCAAAGGATAAAGGATGTATTTCAGTTTTCCTGATATTTTGCAGAATCTCTTAATCTTTCAAAATCAAATATTAAAGCGATACACCCACCTTAAAAATCCATGTTTCGCCTGCTAATAGTTATGCAGCCTTATGAAGTCCTAGTCATTTCAATTTTTCCATAACGCAGGTCTTCTTATGGGACTATATTTCCTGGTGGAGGCATACATTCACTCAGCACTTTTTATTGCACTTAAAAGCTAAAATTACATAACTTCTAAAAAAAAAAAAAACCTAAATACACGTCTTGTTGGTGATGATGGATTACCTATCCCAAGAATGTTTCAAGTATCAACAAGTTGATTTTAATAGCATACCAGAATGAACTGAAACCAATGGCGGTCTGGAAGGTAGGAAAAACATTTTTAATTCACCATTCCAGTAGTATGCTTTGGAAAATGATTGTCAGTAACATTACATGTATGAAAATTGAATATATTAGGCTCAAACATGCAAAATGGATGGTATGGTCCTTTAAGCAAAGCTCACTCATTACGTAACTAAAACTTAAAAAAAAACACACACACACTTATTTGCAACATGCTTCTGTGTACACAAGGCTCTTTTTTTTTTTCTTCATTTTTTTGCTTTTGAAAAATAAAAAAGGAACAGGTCAGTTAAAACACCCAGATTTTATGTTGTGGCACGCCCAAAAGTTCTGTTGTCCTTAGTTTTGTTGAAAATCAATGGAACCAAAAAAAAAAAAAAAAAAAAAGCTGATAAAGCTGCTGGAAGTTAAAGAATAAATAAAAAAAATCTTCATTTCCATTTTTAAGTTGCACGTGAGTCAGATTTGTTATAGAAGACAATGTTCATATAGTTTATGGTAAAAAAAAGGTCAACAATAGTAAAGCTAGAAAATGGAAGAGAATCAAGAGAATAATGAATTGAAGAAAGAATGGAAGGAAGAAAGGAAAGATATAGAAAAGAAATACTGTATTTGTCTTTTTTTTTTTTTACCTTATGTAAGCTTGTACCTACAGTCATCAGATAAATGAAGCAGAGAAAAAGTAAAACGATTACCTCTAAGAGCAAGTGGAGTACAAGCACAAAATGTCAAAACAGAAATACTCAAGTGAAGTACTTTACCTCAAATTTGTACTTTATTGCAGTACTTGAGTAGCATTTGAAAATGAGACCCACTATATACACGAACTGAAAAGTCATTAGTATCTGGTTTAATAAAGGTCAGTTGAAGAGTATCTGGTTATGACTTGTGTGTGATCTGGAGGATGTGTGAGTTGTTTCCTTAATAGGAAGTTTCCTTGGATGCAAGGAAAAGTGGGCGGAGCAATGGCGATGGGGTTCTTCGCCAATGCAGTGTTGCTGATGAAGCTGAGTGAGGTCAGACCTCCTGCTGGCAGCATGGAGATGAGGTGGTCAGGTGAAACTCTGACACATCCACTCTCATTAGGAAGCTTACGTGTGTGTGTGTGTGTGTGTGTGTGTGCATGTGTGTGTACATGATGTGGGCCAGGATTTGGACCGTGGAATAGACCTTTGAGTCAGATGGCCAGAACTCTGCATGTACACGGCTTTTCAGCTATTGGTATGGCTATTAATGTCTTTGTCAGTTTACATCCAAAATCCCTAGTATGCACACACACACACACTGTTTTGAAACTCTAGCATCAGTCTACAGCCCCCGGAGGACCCACTGGTCACTGGTTCGTCCATCAGTAATGATACTCTAATGGGTCACATGATGGTGTTGAAATGCCCCCTGCTGGTCCACCAGTCTGATCCTCATCATCCTCACACACACACACACACACACACACACACACACACACACACGAGAGAGAGAGAGGTGTAGATTCACACAAATATTTTGAGAATATCAACACTTAACAGTTAAANTTTCCCCCAAATCCCCAAATCTTAAAAATCAAATGTTCAGGTGATAAATCCACCTTAAAATTCAGTATTTCACCTGCTGAGATGTACATCCGAATATAGAAGCCACTGTGCTTTTATTTTAAATTCTTGGTAAAAGTTGTCTTCTTGAGGTCTGGAAGTTAAAGAGAAAAAAAAATTTAAATCTCCAGTAGTATATTTTGGGAATTGGTTGTCAGCAGCATAACATGTATGCAGGCCGTTATTATATATTGGGCTCAAACATGCTAAATCGCCTGTTTAGTTCTTTAAAGCAAATTATACACCGTGGTCTGAATTATGGATAATTCAGGTTTGCATTTGTCAAACCTAGCAAATTTTTACTTTTAATGCAAGAGAAAATTCCAAATTCCCAATGTTTCCAAATAGTACATCAAAATGTCAGATAGAATTTTGTGGAAATAGCTGTAAAATTAACGAATGTATAGTATTTTCATTTATTAACTGTGCTGCAGTATTTTTATACCTTTAAAGGGAAATTTACTGGGAAAATCAGGCTTAAAAAAAGTTTTTTAAAAGTGCCTCAAAACTTATTTATTATTATTTTTTTTACCTTTATTTAACCAGTAGAACCTCATTGAGATGAAAAAAAAATATGGCATCTGAGACCAGTTCTGTGTTCTTCTCAGCTTATCCAGCCAGGACATTTCCACTTCCACATTCCCCAAAATACAAAGGTCACGACCCCAGATTTCTTCGTGGTGGTTACAGCACTCACATTTACACCCGTAAGCACACTTGCATGCAGGAACACACACACACACATACATTGTCATGTCACTCCAGACCCCACTGTGGAGGTCTATCAGTCATCAGGGAAGCGGCAGCAGCTCCTCCCCAGGCTTCATGTGGTATCCTGGATGGTTTCACCCCCCTGAACCCCTATAGGATTAAAAGTGTGTGTGAGAGAATGCCCCTTTACTTAGAGGTCACAGGTTCAATCCCTGCGAAGGACATAACTGCTCCATCAACCCCTGAATGCCTCATGAGATTTAACACCTCCAATTTAAAAAAAAAAAAAAAAATATCCATGATATGGAGAGGATAAAATGGGGTGTGTAAAAACACAAACTATGATGATGTACAAAAGGCCGTAAGGTTGACGATGNTGTTTTTTTTTTTTAAGTGAATTATTGGTCTTAGTCAAACTATCTATGGTGGCTTTTTTCCGAACGATGAGGGGACACGAAAAATGTAATTTCCATTTTATGGATGAATAAACTCAAACCTGAACCTGAACCAGCACTAGCCCCGTCTAATGGCATGATGTGACATCTACTAGCGGGCTACCAGAGGTCCAGACATCCCCGAAATTGTCTCCTTGTTTCCTGTTTGATTGATTTAAAAAAAAAATTGATATCATTCAAATAAGCAGAATCCGCAACTTTTTAGCATGACGTGTACATTTAGCATGACCGCTCAAAGTCCAGGCCAAGATATGAAATGACCAAAAACACCACAGACATTAAATCAAATCTGTTCATTTCTAACAGCTTCTTGAGTTCCAGTGATTTTAGTAAATACACCTTAAGTTTAACGACCTTTATAAGATGGATTTTATGATCATTTTAGCCTTAAAGGACCATACCAGCGATCCTGCATGTTTGAGCCTGATATATACAAACTGCATATATTTCAAGTCTTTGCAAGTTGATTTTAATAGCGTACTGGATGAACTGAAGCCAGTGGAAGTCTGGAGGGTAGGAAAAACAATTCAAAAATTTATCACTAAAGTAGTATATTTTGGGAAATGGTTGTCAGTAATGTATCTATTGGGCTAAATATGCACAATCACCAGCACGGTCCTTTAAGATGCTTTGGAGAAATTAAATAGCGATTTAATTTAATTTAAGCAGATAACAGCTGTTAGATGCGAGATATTATTTAAACAGTGAAACATGCGAGCTTTACTTTCTCTTTATGAATAACATAAAAATATGTACTATTTATATGATATTAAGTATATGATTAACTAGTCACAATATTAAAAAAAAAACAAAAAAACATTTTACCACTATACTAAGCTCAGCTAAGTGTGTTGTACTCTGTAAATCTCCGAATCAAATAGATTTATGTTTGTCCTCAATACTTGTCCTTAATAAGCTCATGTCAGTAGGGACCTCGATGTTAAATAGATCCAGAGTAAAGATCAAAGGTCAGTCTCCAAATTGCTGCTTAGTTATTTTCCCCTGACAAAGCAGCTTACAGCAGTTATCTGTCTTCTTTCAAAGTTAAGCAGATTCTACCGGCCGAAAACAAACAGCCGTCAAATAAGAGAATTTAGGAGGATTTATCATCATTTTTGGTGACAAATATTTGAAGTCCGTGGAAATATTTGTTAGTTAGTTTTTTTTTTTTATCTCCGTGCTGTGGCTTTTTAAGTTTATTCTGCTGCTGAGCTCACTGCAGATTCCTGTAAGAGACCGTGTCATTTAAATGCCTGAAATGAAAACGTCAACTTCGTATCACAAAAACTGCCATGCTGACGTGTTTAACAAAGTTTTATTGAAGGACTTTTCCTCTGAAAATAATGGAGAGATCAGGATTTGACCAACATGGGTTATTTCGGATAGCAAAGTTTCCAATACAGGACACTTAAGAACAAAGAATTACGTAAAGACGCTCGAATATAGGCCAAAAAAAAAAAAAAAANAGCGTAGAAATAGATCTTTAAATTGGTCAAGATATATGTCAATCTTAAAAAAAAAAAAATTACGAGCCCTAGTTTTGTTGCTACTGCTATTGATTAATTTATTGTTACTCGATTAACCGTTCACTTAATCAAACTCGAAAAAAATGCATCAAATTCAACTTACTGAGAGCAAGGAAAACAAACAAAAAAAATCAGTCCCTTTTGCTCATTGTCCCACATATGCTGTTTACTTGTTTATTTACAAGTCGAGTCAAAAACAAACAAATCAGGACAGTAGCCAATCAAAGTTTTTCGCTGAGCCAATTGGCTTTTGTGACCACGGACTTTAGATTGTTTTGACTGGTTGGACTTTGGGATGGTGAGCGGTTTTACTTGAGCTGGATAAACACGGCGTGTCGTGCTGTTGGTAAAAAACCCAATCATCTGCAAAAAAAAAAAAAAAAAAANAAAAAAAAAAAAAATTTACTGTAACGTGAATGATTAAATGAGTTTTATATTCAGGTGAGAAAAACACGACACACAACGTGGGCATGTTTTTCATGTGCTGCCTCCATTCATTCATAACTCAGCCTGGGTGTCATTTAAAGACTAATTTAACTGGATTTATGTCCCAAACTCAATAAAGCTGAGATAAGAGAATCGGAGATTAAGGCACTAAAACAGTCTTATCAGAAAAACAAAGAAAATATCCTTGATTTGTTTTTGACAGCACGCCATCCTTTTGGACATTGGACATCATTTTATGTGTGTATTCCTTACTGGTGTTACTCCAGTAAAAAAAAAAAAAAAAAGAAAAACAAAGAAAAGAAAAGTCGTCGTTTAGCAGAAGAAGACATATAATGCTTTTTGTTATTTTCCCTTATGATTATAGCAGAATATACAACGCCCTCCACAAATATTGGCACCCTTGATAAGTAAAAGCAAAATGGGCTGTGGAAAAAAAAAAAAAAAACCANAAAAAAAAAAAAAAAACCTCTTTATTGTTTATTCTCTTTATCTTTCATTCAAAATATTAACAAAAAATATATCCTTTAATTAAAGTGAAATAATTGAAAGGAAAAAGAAATTCTTATCATGAAACAAATATTTTTCTCAATAGGCCTGGTGGCATCAGATCGTAGTTTTGGACCCTAAGACTCGACTACACATCTTCTTCTAGGCCCACTGAGAAAAATATTTGCTTAAGAATAAGAATTTAATTTTCCTTTCTATTAAATTATAAATTAAAGATCAAGAGAATAAACAGACTTATTTTCACAGCGTCACAGACTTTATTTGGTTTTATTTAACAAGTTTGCCAATATATATGGAGGGTGTTGTCAACAGTTGAGGTTGATGCCCATAAATATGCAACCAAAAACCCCACAGGCCCTGAAAGCCTCATTTCTGATTCATCCTTTACGTTTGCGACGTGTTTACATCATCATGTACCACCTTCAAACTTATCCATCTACACACCCACCAAGTGTGAGCTGAGTGAGCGAGTGTGTGGCCGACGCGTGCGTTAACAGCTCAGACCTGAGGAGGTCGACCACTCAGAACAGAGCAGGTTTTTAAAGGACCATACCATCCATTTTACATGTTTGAGCCTAATATATTCAATTTTCATACATGTTACATTACGACAATCATTTCCCAAAGGATAAAACCGTATTTCAGCTTTCCTGATATTTAGCAAAATCTCTTAATCTTTCAAAATCAAATATTCAGTGATACACCCACCTTAAAAATCCATGTTTCTCCTGCTAATAGTTACACAGCCTTTTGAAGTCACGGTCCTTTAAATTTTTCCAAAAACGCAGGTCTTCTTTTGGGACTATATTCCCTGGTGGAGGCATACTTTCACTCCACGCTTTTTATTGTGCTTAAACTCTAAAATTACGTAACTTCTAAAAAACCTGAATACACGTCTTGTTGGTGATGATGGATTACCTATCCCAAGAATGTTTCAAGTATCAACAAGTTGATTTTAATAGCATACCAGAATGAACTGAAACCAATGGAAGGTAGGAAACACATTTTTAATTCACCGTTCCAGTAGTATGCTTTGGGAAATGATTGTCAGTAACGTTAAATGTATGAAAATTTAATATATTAGGCTCAAACATACAAAATGGGTGGTATGGTCCTTTAAGCCCAATAACTATGACCCACTTAAAAGTTATATTGCAGGCAGCCAATTTCCAAAACTAAAAAGCATATTGTAGTTTTTCTGTTATTTTTGCCAAATCTTCCAATCTTTCAAAAACATAAATTCAGGCAATACACACCTTAAAATTCATTGTTTCGTCTGCTAACAGGAATGTAGAAGGGGCAGTTGTTTTTAATTTCTCGGTAGAAGTCCTCTCCTTAGACGATATTCCCCGGTGGAGACATACATTATCTTCCACATAGCTCTTATTGGACTGGTTAAATAAAGTTACTTTGATTAAAAAAAAATTAATAAATGTTGTGTTCACTGTGATGGAATATTATCTCAAGCACATTTTAAGTCTCTACAACTTGATTTTTTTATAACGTACTGGAATGAGCTGAAACCAGTGGCAGTCTGGAAGGTAGGAAAAACTATTCTAATATTTACTGCTCCAGTAGTATATTTTGGAAAATGGTTGGCAGTAATGAAACGTGTACACAGGTTGTATGTATTGTGCTTTAACGTGCAAAACCACCAGTGTGGTCCTTTAATGGTAAAAAAAAAAAAAAANTTTTTTTTTTTTTTTTTTTTTTTTAAGATAAAAGCATTACAAATGTTTTAAAACAGGCCGTTTATGAAATATGTCTATATGCATATATATAAATACATATAGTATGTCCACTTTAAAAACCTGAAATCAGAATTATGTTTTTACAGCACTAATTAACTCCTAAAGATAAACTTTTCTGGCTTTGGTTCAAGCAAGTTATAGTCAGTGTGTCAAAGTACATTGACCTGAGAGTCCGTCACGCTCGTTACTGTGTGTTAAGGAAATACACACTCTAGCACACACAAATTAAAACAAAAAAAAAAAGTGTTTTTCTTTAATGATGTCAAAACTTGAGTCAGAGTTGGCTGGAAGAATTGTTCATGTGACAATATTGTTGTGTAATATTAGTACTACAAATACAGATACTGTATACATACTCTTGACTGACACACACACACACACACACACACACATAAAAACCAGCTGAGACCACAGAAGTTACATGAACANACACACACACACACACACACACACACACACACATAAAAACCAGCTGAGACCACAGAAGTTACATGAACACATTTTTATTGCAATAGCTCTATCGAAAGCAAAAAAGTTTTGATAAATATAAACACTATGCCGATGCTCAAATCGCCTCTGAGTACCCCTCCTGACCCCCCCCCCCCCNAAAGGAGGGGGGGCACCCGCCGAGGCACCGATCATAACATGAAAAAAGCGACAACTTGAGTTTTCCTTATTTACAGGAGGAGGATTCCGTTTCCATGACAGTTTAACTTTTTTTTTCCTCTTTTTTTGTATACAGGACATACGTCGCTGCAAAAAATAATGCACATATGAAGGATACATACCTCCACAGTATTTTTTTTATCTCTTTCCTGTAAAGCTAATAAACAACAGCATTCAACTCAGAAAACAGGAACATGGGCAGAGTGGGATCTGATTTCCTCCCCCACCGACCGTCCCACCAAAATCCTTCAAAATGTTCCAACCGCACACATTTTTTAAAGGATTTTGGGGNCCCCACCGACCGTCCCACCAAAATCCTTCAAAATGTTCCAACCACACACATTTTTTAAAGGATTTTGGGGGGAAAAAACTGACCCGCGTCTGATAGCAGGGCAATGAACATCATCTTCATCATCCTCCTCATCGTCATGTTTGCCATGGACAGCATTCAAACCGTTAACTGTACTACACAGCAGCAAATAAACCGTAATAAAGTTACAAAAAATAAACGTTAGGCAGAGGTCGTCACCCATTTCTTTATACAAATAACTGCGAATGCCTATGTACTCTTAAAAAAAAAAAAAGTTTCTATCCTTATACCCCCCCTCCCCTTAACAGAATGAGTATTTCCCTCTGTAAACTAGATACAAAACATTAAACGAAAAAAAAAAATTTGCATAACGATGCAGTACCCTAAGTCTTCTCTGCGAGGATTATATATTTATATATATTACGTAGGTCTCATTTCTTTCCTTCCCCCCCTCCAAAAAAAACAAAAAAACACAACAGCTGATTTTTCAACATCAGAATTGTTAACATTGAGAACAATTTTTTGAGGTTGAACCGTTGCTGAAATCACCACAAAATCTGAGCGGCGTCTGAAAACAGATCCTGCTTTTCGAAATGAATTCAGTCATAACAGGAAATAAGAAATAAACGAGGGGGGGCGAAGTTTTAACATGAAGGCAATCAGACGCCAACTACGTATATATCAACTTTGAATAATGCTTCGAGTGATTTAAAGGGATCCTCTGTCTCCCCCAAATCTCCCGCAAACCATTTTTGCGGTAAAAATCCAAAAAAGCAAATACACAAAACATTTTCCAAATAGGAAACAAAACTGTCATTCCTTTTCTCTCCATCTTAATATTCTTATATTTGATTCTTTGTTCATTAGAAGGGAAGAGGGGCAAAATAAAAAGTATTTCAACTTGTTCATATTGTACACGTAAGACACATCACAGGCTTAAAATTGTTAAACAGCATTTGTTGATATTTCACTTTTTATTCAGATCGTTATAGGCAGAACGTTTAGCTTCGTTTCCTCTCCAGCAGAGGGCGCTCTAGGGGAAAAGGCAGTTTCCTGTAGTTTCCGTACAGTGTGATTTCTTACCGTTAACCTCCACGTTTTAGGCTACACATACCACGAAAAGCGGCTTTTAAGTCACGTTTCTTTTCTGTTTGGTCTCATCGCTTGGATTTCAAAAGCGGGAGATGGGATAGAGGGAAAAGATGAAGGCCTACTTCATCAAATTGAGATCTTTTTTTTTTTTTTTTNCTTTTTTTTTTTTTTTTAAGTCTTAGCTAGAAAGTGTCCAAACGTCAGATTTGTGTTGTGGTTCTGCGATTAATTCTCTAAATTGCCCCGATGCGATCAGCTCTGCCTATCCTGGTGTTTCAAACAAAATTAAAACAAACTGGAAGAATCATCAGTCTAGGTTTGGTATGGAGGGAAAAAAAAAACACAATGGTGACTATTGGAAATGAAAATAAAAATAGTAGCGAAGTGTGTTTGGTGCACATACTAAGTCTTTGGCATACAACGTGATCAATCATCACTTGTGACTAGCGTAGTCCTAAAAATAAGAAAATAATAAACTTGGCGTGCTTATATAGTGGGCTGGTAAGACAGACAAATTAATAATTAGCAAAGACAGCATGATTCTCTCATTACATCCTGAATGAGAGGAGTGAAGGTCACGCTGTCTCGCTCTTTAATCAAAATAATTCCTCATATTTGTTTCAATGGGCGGAGGATGCCGCATCTGGGCAATTCGGAGAGCATGTGCATCGTTCCCTCGCCGGTTAAACTTCTAATGCTGATGCGAAAACCCCCTTTAAAAACCAAACGCCAAGAATAATCAGGAGATGCCACAGCTCCGCCCCTCCCTCGCTGCTCGGCGCCACCTGCCGCACAAGCCTCACAAAGCACGACGGCGGCTCATACGCAAAACGCCGTGNGGAAAAAAAAAAAGGGAAATTCTGCATATCGTCAATCTTTGCTTGAAATGGAGGCGAGGGTGGAAGTCATGGGAGAGTAGCACGAGCAGAAAAGCTAAATATGGGCGTGTGTGTATGACAGCAGGCACCAGCAAAGATTGTGATTGATGTGGACGTTCGCTCCATGTGCGTGTGTGCATGTGTGTGTGTCCGCATGTAACGGGGCAAGTATGCCCAGCATGCTGCACCTGGGTCTCCAGCTCAGGTTACTCTTTACGTCACCCGGAGCCACTGACGAACGCCCTGCATGCATATGTGTGCGTATGTGCGAGTGTGTGTTAAGAATCCCAGATGTCAAAGAGAGCCGCGGACACGGCCCGACCCGGGGGGGCGAAGAGAGGTTACCCTCGCCAAAATAGGGCCATGAGACCACTATGTATGAGCGTATGTGTCATGAGAGCAGGCGCGAGAGACACCACGACTTCACGTGTCTTCATGACGTCCGGGCGTGTCGACGCACACATGCCTACGCCGTACAGTAAATGTATGTGAAGTATTTCCAGAGATTTAGAGCGTTTGTGCGTCTACATGTGCGGACGTTTGATGCACGTTGAAAACCGACGCCAAGTTTCAGTACCAAAGTAGTTAATCAAACTGAGTTACCACTAGTACTTTTACGAGTAGTACTAGCAGTACCAGTCCAGTACCCAAGCCGACACACATCCCAGTGTTAGTGTCTGTGTGTTCGTATGTTTGTGTGTGTTGGCACCACTCGTCCCCGCTACCTGACTTGTGCTATGGACTGTGAGGTAAACAAAAAAAAAACAAAAAGTACCTGTGTCCATTTCCTAAGTATTTTCTCCCGAAATTAATTAAAGACAAAACTACTGAGGATTCACAAAACGAATTACAGATTGAGGAATCTCACAGAGCAGCAGCAGAATCAGTGTTTCTGCTTTCATCAATCCTCTTTCTCGCTACTTTAAAGCTGCTTTGCGTTTTCTCAGTAGTTTTTAAAATCATACCTCCGCAGAAAACTGGATAACGTGAACCGAGCGAGTAGCAGGATGGAGAAACGACTTTTTTTTTTTGTTTTTAACGAGCTGTGACCGCAAGTTTCCAAAATCTCACGAGCCACTTTTGTTACTTTGACCCGAAGGATATTTTTAATAATGCGATCGCAGGTTTGTGCAGTTACCGCAAAGTGACAGATTTAAGACAGTTTCAACTTTCCAGCATTCCGTTTGGCGGCCAGCGTTCCTTCCCCTGCCGAGTACCATCTGTCTTTATATAATAATAAAGGGAAAGAAAGGAAATGTACTGGAATATTTGCACCTCTTGCAACATATAAATAACGTGCTACAGAAAATGAGAAGAGTGCTTTCGGGTTTTCCCGCTGCATTAGCACACAGCACGTGCTATTTTCCCGTTGGTAAGGCACCCAAACTTTTTTTTTTGGTNCGCTGCATTAGCACACAGCACGTGCTATTTTCCCGTTGGTAAGGCACCCAAACTTTTTTTTTTGGTACTGGCCTGCTCTTTCCGAGGCGATGGGTGCTACTGTGCTGCTGATATCATGCACAAATTATTCCAACGATCATCCAAAGGTCGCGGTACTGTGCCATGTCTGCGGCAAAAACAAGAACAGGAGGAAAACGTGTTCAGTACCTGAACACAACTCAGCTTGTCGACTCAAAGCTAAAATGGATCCAGCCACAAGCTCGTACTCTTTAAGGGGAAATCCGTTCAAAAAAATATACACATTTTCTGCCACGACTTTATCAGCAATGTAATAACTGTAAGGTACTGTGTTGAGGATGGATTACACATGGGGGTAAACAAAATAATAATAATAATAATAATAATAATAAAGAGAAATTATTTTCAGCTCAACACAATTTAAATGCTTCCATTTCTGTACCATAATACCTTTGTTTAGAATTCCGGCCTCCCTTTTTTTTAATACCGTACGGAGAACGAGAACCGTTTTTAATAAGACTTATAGAATAATTGTCCATTTATGGTTCTGCGGTTTCTCTCTTTGAAAAAGGAGGGGAAGCAGCGCACGTGGGCAGCTTTAAGCGTGACAAAGGAAAATTATTTTTTTAAACAAAAAAAAGGACAAGATATGCATATGAAACACAAAAAAAAGAGGAAAAACTGTTAAAAAAAAAAAAACTGCAAGCGTTTTTGTCATCTGCTGTGATGATGTTTTCTGCGTTCAGAAGGGAGCATCTTCTCAGTCTGAGTGGAGGTCAGAGGTCACCGGCGGGGGGAGTCAAAGTTCACAGGCAGAGTCAAGAGCCCCGGGCGGAGAGATGAGGAGGAAGGGGGCCGGGGGGACCTCTGCCGTCACATTGCTCAGTCTGAGAGAGAGAGAGANAGATGAGGAGGAAGGGGGCCGGGGGGACCTCTGCCGTCACATTGCTCAGTCTGAGAGAGAGAGAGAGAGAGAACAAACATGAACACACACTTGACATTTCATTTTCTGAGATTCCATTTTTCTCCACTACCTTCAGAGGAAAATTCTAATTCAGTTGAGCAGAGTCCCATAGTGAACCCAGTTTGTTACTTTCTTAAAGGACCATACTGGTGATTTTGCATATTTAAACTCAATAAATACTTTCACATTCATCTTAAGTCTGACGACCACTTTTCAAAAACATAAAACTGTATTTTAGTTTCCTTGTTACTTTGCTCAAAATCAAATGTTCAGGTGATACTCCATCTTAAAATTCAACATTTCATCTGCTAACATTACTTCTGAATGTAGAAGGGGCGGTCATTTTTAATTTCTCTGTAAAAGCCATCTTCTCCTGGGACTACATTACCTAGCGGAGGCATACACTGTCTTCCTTGCAGCTCCGTGTTGGACCAGTTAAATAAAGTTACTTTGACAAAAAAACTTAATAGGCATGTTTTTTGCCGTGATGGATTAAGTATCTCAAATGCATTTCAAGTCAGTACAAGTTGATTTTTATGTTGTAGTGAATGAATTGAAACCAATGGCAGAATGGAAGGTAGGAAAAACAATTCTAATATTTACCGCTCCAGTCGTACATTTTGAGAAAATGGTTGTTAGTATAACGTAATGTGTATGCAGGTTGTATATATTGGGCTCAAACGTGCAAAACCACCGGTATAGTCCTTTATTATGAGGCAAAATTGTAAAAAAAAAAAAAAAAAAAAAAAAAAAAAAAAAAAAAAAAAAACAAACAGTACACTGTGGTTAATTACCAAAATATTTTTTATCTGCTTGATGCGACAGAGCAACACACACACACACACAGGATCTGGAGTTTTGGACTGACATTAGTTGTTTTTGGACATTTTGAAGTCTGTCCAGTTTTGACCAGAATCTGTCCGGCTTTGGGCTCAGCCGTCCAAAGAAAAGCTTGCTGCTCCTAGTTGTGTTGTTTTTGTCTGAGGGTTATGTATTTCCATAAAGCCCAGAGTAACCGTAAAACCTCAGGGTTTTACAAAACCTTTACAAAGCCAGCCGTTTAAATCAGAAAACTACGTCTTTAATCTAAGGATCAGATGTTGACCTTATGGAGATACAGTTTTTCCACCTGACAGCAGCGTTTGGGTGAGTCGGGACACGGTTGGAAAGTGACGGCAGCCACCAAGTGTTTTTTGGCCGTGAAGATCGTTTACACTAGCAGCCAATGTGGCAGTAAAAAATAAAAAATAATATAAAAACATTTTTTTCAGAGGTCATTTAACACGGCAGTAATATTCAAGAGGGTGTGATTATGGAAACAAGCCACAAGAGCAGAAAGTGAGAATGGTGCCAGCAATAACTTTATATCATCAGACTAAAGTCAAGCACTGTTCTTAGATACAGTTTGGAGGTACTTGTACTTAAAGGACCATACCGGCGATTTTGCATGTTTAAGCCCAATACATACAACTGTATACGTCACGTTACTGACAATTTCCAAAACATAAAACTGTATTTTAGGTTTTTGTTTTTTTTTCTAAATCCCCAAATCTTCCTAAACCAGATATTCAGATGAGACACCCACCGTAAATTTCCACATTTTGCTTGCTAATACATCTGCACAATTATAGAAGGAATGGTCTTGTTAATTTCTTGGTAAAAGCCGTCTTCTCCTGGGACTGTATTCCCTGGTGGAGAAATACATTTTCTTCTGTGCCGCTTCCAGTTGCATCAGTTAAATAAAGTTACTTCAACAAAAACTTAAAGGACCATACTGTCCATTTTGCATGTTTGAGCCTAATATATTCAATTTTCATACATGTTACGTTACTGACAATCATTTTCCAAAGGATAAAACCGTATTTCAGCTTTCCTGATATTTTGAAAAATCTCTTAATCGTTCAAAATCAAATATTCAAGTGATACACCCACCTTAAAAATCCATGTTTCTCCTGCTAATAGTTACACAGCCTTATGAAGTCATGGTCCTTTAAATTTTTCCATGAACGCAGGTCTCCGGCGGAGGCATACATTCACTCCATGCTTTTTGTTGAGCTTAAAAACTAAAATTATGTAATTTCTAAAAACAAATGTCTTGTTGGTGATGATGGATTACCTATCCCAAGAACGTTTCAAGTATCAACAAGTTGATTTTAATAGCAGAATGAACTGAAACCAATGGAGGTCTGGAAGGTAGGAAAAACATTTTTAATTCACCGTTCCAGTAGTATGCTTTGGGAAATGATTGTCAGTAACGTTATGTGTATGAAAATTGAATACATTAGGCTCAAACATGCAAAATAGCCAGTATAGTCCTTTAATAGACGTCATGTTCGCTGTGATGGATTAATTATCTCAAGCGCTTTTCAAGTCTCTTCAAGTTGATTTCTTATTGGAATGAACTGAAACCTACAGCAGTCTGAAAGGTAGGAAGAAAAATATTGGTTTTACATGTTTGATTTTCGGTAACGTCACATGTATGCTGGTTGTATATATTGGACTCACACATACAGCATCACCGGTATGATCCTTTAAGAGATAGACCAATATCTCAATCAAATGAGATATTCAGAATATCTCATCTGTTTATTCCACTACATTTATCTGAAAGCAGATTAAAGGATTTGAGTATTTTTTCCGCCACTGTACTGCAGTTACCTCGACATGTTTACTGTCTGAAAACTTTCAACTTAGCGGCGTGGATGTGGCGTATCTTTGACCGATCGGGCGGCTCAGCCCAAACTCCTCGTTGTATAACACTTGACAAAATAAATCTGTTTGTCTGGTAAATAAGTGATCGTGGCCGCTGAACTTTGGATCTCACTTTGTGCTGCCAGTGGACACACACACGCACACAGCTCATTTCCTGCTAGCGTAGCCAGGCTGTCAGGTCGGCTGTTTTGGTGCGGCTCCGTGGCCTCGAATGACTCCGACGATGGCCGCCATCCAGCGGCGTTATTCTGCTGAGAGCCAGGCTTTGTCTGACACAACAACGTGAGCAGCACGCCACAATACAAACGCTCTGACGGGGTGGGGGGNATGGAGGGGGGGGAAGGACGTAGAGAGCGAGATGGACGGAGAGAGCAACGGAAGAAGCCTTCAAATCCTTTACTGAAGTCACAGCAGTGGTGCAACAACGGACAAATACTCCATTAAAGTTTCAACTCTGAGATTTTATCCACATACAGCCGTATTTATCTCACATTACATTAGCAAGTACAGATAAACAGGGAAATGTTTCCTCTGACAGGCAGGATGGAATTATAAAGTCATAAACGGACATAGTATCTAGACACAGTGAATGAGTAAATGTAGTAAGAAAAAGAGAGAGAGGGAGGGAGAGAGAGAGAGAGGGGGGAGAGATAGACCGAGAGAGAGAGACAGAATAAGAGAGACTGAAAGAGACTAAGAGAAAGACTGAGATTAAGAGAGAGACAGAGACTGAGACTAATTAAAAACAAAATTTAAAAAAATTGAAAACTGAGACTAAGAGAAGAGAGAGAATGATATAGAGAGAGAGAGAGAATAAGAGACAGACAGAGACTAAGAGAAAGACTGAGATTAAGAGAGAGAGATTGAGAGACAGAGACAGATTGAGACTAATTTAAAAAAAAATTGAAAACTGAGACTTAGAGAGAGACAATGATATATATAGAGAGAGAGAGACATCAAGAGAGAAACAGAGAGAGAGTCTGAGGTCTCTGGGTTTCTCTGCAGTCCAGACCTGGACTTTGATCAAAACAATGCTCTTAGGACACGAGCCTGCCTGACCTCACTCGACCTCAGCCACACACACGCACACGTACACACAATCAGGTTAAGAAAACACAGCCAAACACCTGCGTTAGCTAACAGCTTGTTGTGTCACAGCAACATGGGCAGGTGTTCACAGCTGTGATTTTCCCCCTCCCTCCCCNACCCTCCCACCCAGCTGGGACAACATGAAAGGCATCATGGGAGTGAACTGTCGGCGTAACGTGTTGACCTGACACCGCTGGGCCGCCAGCCTTTTTTAAAGTTCACATCGAGGTAGAAAAGTCGTCGTGAATTTGATTCAGCGCTTATAGCAGTCCTCATAGATCTGGATCAATAAATTACAATCAATAATTAGCAGTTTAACAGATTAACAACCGAAGCACAATCAGACTTCTGGAGATCAAACTTCTTCAGGAAACGCTGAATATATTCAGTGTTTTTATTTTTATTTGTTTTGTGAAGAGCTGAAACGTGATAAAGGGTCAGTTCGGGTTTCGCTAAGTTATCAAATGTGAAAAAGTACAACGTATTCTCTTTCAATTACTGTCCTGTGATTGTCGACTTTCTGGCATCCAGATATGACGAACTGCTAAACGGCCTCCAAAAAACACAAAATGGACCGAGCTGGACCCTCGTTTTGGTTTTGAGGCAGATTAAGACGAAAGACACAAGAAGCGGATGAGGAACATCTTTCAGGCTCGTGAAATATGAACACACAAAAGCCGAAAAAAACAACCCATTAGCCCTAATTCCGTCTACACTGGGGTCCTTTATGAAAGGTCAGGGGTCACCAAAGCCATGAACATCCACACCAGATTCACCGACATCACAGCGCTCTTCGCCGGACAAACACGGTTGCCGGAACCTGACAAGAATGGCGTTTATTTGAGGCAATGCCCCGACCGTTCATATTTATCTTTATCTAATTATCTTAACAATCCACGCAAGATTTACGCCATCAACTTACTGGAATGTGGATGTCAAAAGGTCACCAGACACAGCTGAACAAAGGTGTGTGTGTGTAAAAAAAAAAAAAAAAAANAAAAAAAAAAAAAAAAAATGCGTAAGCCACAGTGACACGTACACACACTCAGACTTTTCCTAATAAAGCTATTTAATGTCACATTCCAGTAAGTCAACAACTAAAAAGAGAGAGAGAAAGGAGGGAGGAGTGGAAGGAGGGAGAGAAAGCTGTAAAAAAAGGTAAAGAGGAAAACAAAGAGAGACAAAGCATGAATGATGATGATAATCCTGGCAGAGGAGATTTGATTCAGTTTGATCACGGCATTGAAAGATAGAAATGATTAGATTATTTCTTTTATCAGATTTGACACCATTTACTAACAATTGTGGATTAATAAATAATCACTGTCGTTCATCATTACTCAATCTCATCACAGATAATCGTTAGTGAAGTAATTAATGGTTTCTGAAATCGAATCAAACTGCTAAAAATGGGAAAAAATGAAATTCAATCAATTTAAAAAAATTAAGTTAGCACTGCTGATGTTTTTTTTTTTTTTTAAAGTTTGAACGCTAATATCTATAATATTTTCTTGGAAAAACAATCCCAACGACACTGAGCAGCTCAGACCTGAAAGCTTTCAACTCTGGGAAACACCTCCTTAAATTCCGCTACATTTCAGGAATTTAACGACCAATGGGAACCCAGCCGGCAAAAACGCACGGGGTTAAGGGTTCAATTCCCTGTATAGCTCTGCAGGCCCGGACACAGCCAGATTTGTAGATCCCCGTGCTTCCCTTTGCAGACCGCCCAGAGTAAAAAANAAAAAAAAAAAAAAAAAAAAAAAAAAAGAAACGCACTTTGAGTTAAGGTGTGCATCAAGCAGCTTAAGTTAAAAAATAAGCTTAAAATAACTTAAAACAGCTTCAGTTATTTTAAGATTATTTGTTAACTAAACATTAAAATGGAAGTTGCAGATGAATTTGAACCTCTTGAGGGTTTCAGAGCCGCAAATACTTTCCTGCGCTGGTCAGAACAGCTTAAAAATCAAAATCGCTTTGTGTGCAATGCGTGCACGATGGCTAATAATTCTAACAACTGTGGGCGTACATATCTGGCTGTTTGAGAGTGAGAGAGAATTCATGATCTACCTCAGCGAGCGGAAAGGGGGTGGAGGGGGGTCCTGTTACGAGAAGCGTTCGGTGGCCTGCATGCCTCGGACCGGCCCATAAATTCATGTCAGTCTGGAAATAGACTTGTAAATATAGAAGGCCTGGCTGAGGAGGTGGGAATGAGAGCGAGAGAGAGAGAGAGGAAAGGGCAGACTCATACCACCTTCTCTCATGTCTTACTTCCCCTCGCTTTCTCGCCGACGCCCGTCTCGTGGCCCGGCTAACCCGTCACCACCTCATACACACCCGGCCCAGATGGAGAGAGAGATTCCCACCGCTCAACCTCCTCTCACTGCCATTTAGCTCCAAATGTCAATTATTTAACCCGCCTCTAAAGGCCAATGAAGATGTTTTACACACTTCCTGTGAAGCGTCAGAGCCAATTCATAACCAGTCTCTCATTTACAGTCTCATCTTTCTGTGATACCTTATTCTTATACTTTTATGGCTTATTAATCACGTTTGTTAATAGATTTAAAGGACGATACAGGTGATATTGCAGGTTCGACTCAATATACGCAACCCGCATACACGTTATGTTACTGGCAACCATTTCCCAAAATGTACGACTTGAGTGGTACATTTTAGAATTGTTTTTCCTACCTTCTAGAACAGTTTATTCCAGCACACTACTGAAATCAACTTGTAGAGGTTTTAAACATGCTTGAGATAAATAATCCATCATAGCAAATTATTACGTTTTTTTTTTTGCTGAAGTAATATTATTTAATCAGTTCAACACGATGCTGCATGGAAGACAATGNCGTTTTTTTTTTTGCTGAAGTAATATTATTTAATCAGTTCAACACGATGCTGCATGGAAGACAATGTATGTCTCCGCCAGGGAATATAGTCCCAAGAGAAATTTTAGCCGAGAAATTAAAAGTGACCGTGCCTTCTATATATTCAGACACGTGTAAGTAGGCGAAACATTAAATTTTAAAGTGGGTTTTCACCTGATCATTTGATTTGAACGATTAGAGGATTTGGAAAAAATAACAGGAAAACTAAAATCTGGTTTTATATTTTGGAAATTGGTTGTCAGTAACGTAACATGTCGTGGGTCGTACATATATTGGGCTTAAACGTGCAAAATCAAGTCATGCACATTCAGTAAAAACAGTTTAACCCCCCCAAAAAAAAAAACAGGTTTATGTGTAATACCTATTATTAAATCATTTAATATTCAAAAATATGATACAATAAATCAGAGAAAGGCAGCAAATTCTCACATTAGAGAAGCTGGAAGCAGCAAAAGAGGCTTTTTTTTACCTGCTAAACAACTAAAATGATGCATTAAAGGAACAACCTGAAATGTTTATTCACCTTAACCCAGCTGATGGAAACAAAATGATATTTCACATTTTATTTACAGCGATATTTCAAGTTCACGCTGAATTTCCTTGACAGCTGGAGAGACACAGAACGTCTCTCTCTCTCTCTCTCTCTCTCTCTCTGGGTCAAGGATCCAGGTGTGCCTCTATCACTTCNCGTCTCTCTCTCTCTCTCTCTCTCTCTCTCTGGGTCAAGGATCCAGGTGTGCCTCTATCACTTCAACGCCGCAGCTGAGAGTACAGGAAGTGCATTCCAAAGCAATGATGATGCGTTTCCTATCGGCTCCGCTCTGTGCCTTGACATGCCGCCACCGCAATTACAGCGCCACATCAAAGGCTGCCTGCCATGACTCAGCGAGCGCACACACACACACCTAGCACACAAAGACCTTAGGTGTATGCACACGCGCAAAACATGCACACAGTGACTATACTCCCCTATTTCACATGTGGAGGCATGGATTAACATTTCTGAACATTACCTTGAACTGCATGAACCAACACACACACACACACACACACACACACACACACACACACAAACACACACAAAGCTAATGAGCCTACTGGCAATGGCTGAAAGAGAACACAAACAGACGGACAGACACAATAGGATGTGCTGAAGCGCTTTTGAGTGTCAGTTGATCTCCTGTGCGAGCAACCACACGTTCAGCACTGATTTACCCNCACACACACACACACACACACACACACACACACACACAAGCTCTTTAATCTCTGTACAGCACTGCGATAAACAAATGAGTCAGACGGCGCTTGCAGAGAATCCTGACTCATGCTTACACACACATGTGGTGAGAAAGAGAGAAAAACGACAGATTTGGGGAGGAAGCGGCAGAAAAGGGGGGGGTGAAAGAGGAAGAGTGGGAGAAAAGAGAAAGAGAAGCTTAAAAAAAAGGAAGCGAATGGCTGAAAATGGAGTTAAAACATCCTCTTTCATCCGCTTGATCCTCTTACACGCCGTCTACTACACCGACTGCAGACTTAACAGTATCATACACACATACGTCAGGGCTCTACATGTGAAGTAAGCGCATGTTTTGCTGTCATCCTGGCCTGAGCATCTCGGTGTAAAACATCTTTACTGCCTCTAACAGAGCAGTAAACGCATGCCTCAATGCATATGTCACTCACCAACACACACACACGACACAACATACATACATACATGTACCATATGACCAAACCGACACCATCATACAGAGATAACTGAAATACAGTACAATATAGTGCTGAAACAATTAGCCACTTAATCGCTTAGTTTTAATTTTTTTTTTTTTAAAGTTAATGAGCATTATTTTAAAAAACTCAGTTAATTAAGCCATTTCTCAAGCAAAAACATCAATTTATCGGTTTTGTAGCTTTTTACTTGGTTTCTCTGTAATCTCAGACAAATTAAAAATGAAATTTTAAAGGACAATACTGGTGATTTTGCATGTTTGAGCCCAATATATACAACTCACACACAAGTTACATTACCAACAACTATTTCCCAAAATATATGATTGGAGCAATAAATTGTAGATTTTTTTCCTACCTTCCAGACATTAGTTTCAGTTCATTCTAGTACGCTATAAAAATCAACTTGTAGAGACTTGAAACACGCTTAAGGTAAAAATCCATCACAGCAAACTTGATGTCTATTAAGTTTTTTTGTCGAGCAAACTTTATTTAACTTGTCCAACATGGAGCGGCACTGAAAACAATTGTATGCCTCCGCCAGGGAATATAGTTCCAGGCGAAGATGGCTTTCACTGAAAAGTTAAACGACCATGCCTTTTACAATCGTGCAAAACTGTCAGAAAGTGAAACGTGGAAATTTAAAGTGTGTGTATCACCTGAACATTTCATTTTGAAAGATTTGGGATTTGGCAAAATAACAGGAAAACTAAAATACGGTTTTATGTTTTGGGAAAAATGATCGTCAGTAACGTAACGTTATTCTAACTCGTCCTGATGTGTGCCAGATCAAAACATGTTTTGAAGAACGCCTGCAGATACAGTCTTACGACGGATAATTGACTGTGAACGCTGACATATAAAAAGCCACGACACGCACACACACACACATGCTGACACGCAGAAAACAGTAGCGCGTGTGCAGACAGGCACAGAGAGATAGTAAAGGACACAAAGACAGGGAGTTAGGCTTTTTTTTTTTTTGGGTGATTCAGTCGACACTTGACCTCATTTGAACCTCTGTTCAGTCAGTGAGTTAATCATCTACCAGTCATCTGGCACACACACACACACACACACACACACACACACCTCAAGATGAACCACAGTTTGGTGCCACTGNGCACACACACACACACACACACACACACACACACCTCAAGATGAACCACAGTTTGGTGCCACTGCCTATTCAGAGGCCTGATCCAAAATATCAGAGGAGCTGCAAATTGATATAATCTTATAATGTGACTATTTATGGCACACAGAATTATTTTTTTCGGGAGAAAAGTGTATCTCTAACATTTACTATCTTTCACTCTCACTTTCACGCGTGCAACAGCAATGAAATGATAGAAATGGTATTATTCAAACACTTGCTGCTGTGATCGTGGAAACTCCAGACAGCCGGTAAAAGTTTTTCCTGACAAATTAGATTTTGCCAAAGTTAGAAAACTTTGGACTGGAGAGAGCAATGACCTGTCAGAGCGTATGATAAAGCAAAAACACACTAACACACACACACACTGCTATAACTCACCCTTGGTTGTCATGGCAACTCCATCAGATTTGATGAAGTCGATACTGGCGTAGGCTCCGTTCTCCGGCAGAGGCACCGTCCCCGCTGATGACGAGCTCCCGTTGGCTCCTGGCGTTACAGCTCCCTCATCGCTCCCGTCCTCCCTTAGCTCCAAGGCAATGTAGTTCAGGCCATTCTGGTACCCCACAGACATGTTCCGGCACATTCTACCCACTCCGGCCCCTGCTGAAGAGGCGGATGCTGGAGTCCCGGAGGCCATGCCTAATTCCAAGGCTCTTGTCTGGGCACGGTGAGCTGGTGAGTCCCCCAGACCCTCCATGGACATCCACACACTGTCAAAAGATGCTGAGCTGGCCCATCTGGAAGCCTGACCCTCCGTTATATAAGATCCATTGGGGCCTGTGGGGTTAGACGGCGTGGGGTGGGTGGCTGAGGCTGGGGGGCCTAGTCCTCCACCCAAGGGAGTTGAATTAGAGGAGGAGGTAGAGGAGAATGTCTCTGAGCTGTGCCTCCTTCTGCCTTGGGGGTCAGCCCGAACCACCTTGGGCTCCAGCTGGTGTGAGGGTGCCCTACCAGGGCTTGACGGGGGAAGGGTGGGTGAGATGGAGGAGGAGGCGGAGGGAGCGTGGCCGNCCTACCAGGGCTTGACGGGGGAAGGGTGGGTGAGATGGAGGAGGAGGCGGAGGGAGCGTGGCCGTAATGCCCCTCCATAATGCATAGGTGCTGCAGCATGGCCGTGGGGCTCGTCTGTGGCCTGTTTCCCGTGCTGAGGTTAAATGTCATATCTGTGTAATCGTCCCCCGTCGACCTCCAGTGACCTCCTGCAGGAACTCCAGGGGAGGCAGGCACCCCAGGATTGGTAGCCAGGGGTCGGATGTAGCTGGGTGGGTTCCAAGGAGCAACAAGGCTGGGTCTGGGTGACTGGTTCTTACTGACACATCCAGCACTGTCCTGCTGGTCTGAGTCCACCTCAACGCTCATGTAGTCTTGGTGGACTTGGTGCTGCAGCTGGGGAGGGGTCAGACAGTGGTCGCTGGATTCCAGGGAAGGCGTTTCATTTTGGACAACGAGAGAGTAGGAGCTGAGGGGTTCTTTTTGGTGGGGGTAGTGATCGCCAAACTCAATGTTAATATACTCTCCGGGACTAGAGGGCCTGTCAGACGAGCTGCCAGTAGCGGGAACTGAGGTGGAGGTGCCTGCAGATGCTGTGGAGGGCTCGCTAACCCGCAGCGGACCGTGGAAGCTCCTTCTGCCTAACGGGAGTCGGGTGGGCCTCACAGCACGTCGGTCAGCCATTGCAGCAGTTGTGTGCTGCGCCCCGTAAGGCGGGGGTGGGTGAGAGGGAGTGGCGGTGCAACTCCCACCCCCTCCCCTCTTCTCTAGTGTTGATATCGAAGCTGTGGCAACTGATGAGTAGACTGGCTTGNCCCCCTCCCCTCTTCTCTAGTGTTGATATCGAAGCTGTGGCAACTGATGAGTAGACTGGCTTGGCAGGAGAACTCATAGGAACATACTCCCCATACTCTTTTTCATCTCTCTCTCTTGCAGGAGCTTTATAGGAGCGGGGGAGGGAGAAATAAGGGCTGTAAGACTTGTGGGTGCCATCAGGTGTGCCAGGTGTGTAGTACCCACCGCTCCCTTCATTTGAGAGCTTGCGCCCCCCGCTGCTGCTGTATGACATGTCCATATATTCCCCATTTTCGGGTCTGTCTGCTATGCTGTCACTCCCGCCGGCACCAGCTATACTGGAGCTACTATGAGGGCTGGGGGAGGCCTGGACTGGGGAAGGGGAGCCACCACTGCCCCCTGGGAGCATCATCATGTAACCGTGGGAGTCTGTGGAAGATTGCTGCTGGAGCTGGGGGTGATGCTGCTGCGCTGAACGGGGACCTAAAGCTGGACTGTGAAACTGCAGAGAGGGGGGGATGTGGTGGGAGTAAGAAGAGGGTTGCATAGGCATGTAGTCGGGAGGAGTGTCCCGGGGTGAGGCAGCCACGCCGCACATCATGGGCATGTAGCCACTGTCTTCCTTGGCGGAAGAGGAAGAGAGTGGTGGCCGTTCTCCACTGGCTTCCGTCCGTGAGAGCGTGGAGGGCCGACTCTGCTGGCTGTGCTCAGAGCAGGAACTGTAGTCAGAGCGGAGTGAAGAAGAGGAGGAGGAAGGCCCGCCACGGAGGAGCCCACTGCCAAATGGTAGCACCACCTCTCCAATTGACCCTTCATCCAATGAGAAGTTGGTCTGGGTCATCTTCTGATAAACTGCCACACCAGACCCACTGGTTGTGCCACCTGAAGGTCTGGAGAAAGACTGTGTCCGCCTCCTCAGAGACGACGAAGAAAAGCGCTCATCCTCTGTCGTTGACGTGCTCTCATCTCGTGGCGTGTCGCCGCCGCTGTTGTTTCCAGACCCCACACTGGTGCCAAAGACCTCGCGGCTCCAGCCCATGGCCATGTAATCATTGAGACAATTCTCCTCTCTTATCGGTGGGGTGTTGCCCAGCGAGTCCGGCGTGTTACTCCGCACCCGGAAATAGCGGAAGTCACCAGGGCTGGAGCCGTACTCATCAGAGGAGTTGAATCCACCATCAGACGGCGAGCCACATATCGATGCGCTTGATGGGCGGGTGAGAGTGTCAGAGACAGAACCGTGGCCACTACTGGAGGAGACACTCACTGGGCTGGTGGTTGAGGGGAAGTGGGAGACTGGGAGTGAGGCAGAGCGGGCGTGGTATGTGGAGGACGATGACCCTGGTATGGCTCTGATGTAGCGGCTGCTGGTACTCGTGCCAGCATTTCCTGTGGCGACGCTGCCCCCACTGTTGCCACCGCCCCCTTCCNCTGCTGGTACTCGTGCCAGCATTTCCTGTGGCGACGCTGCCCCCACTGTTGCCACCGCCCCCTTCCTGTCGACCATGCTGTGCCCGTGCTGAGTTAAGGTGAACCAAACTTCCTGTGGCGGAGCGGAATGGCCGGTTCATCGTCCCCTCACCCTCACTGGATGTGCGAAAGCGATACCCACTAGCTCCGGAGCTCTTACTTGATGGTGGCGTGCCAACAACCGACTCCGTTCTCGACCGCCGCTGCAGCCCTGTCTGACTCGGCGGCAGGTNGGCGTGCCAACAACCGACTCCGTTCTCGACCGCCGCTGCAGCCCTGTCTGACTCGGCGGCAGGTTACCTAGGTGGCGGCGTGTTGTGATGAATGGCATGGGGTTGGAGCCTGATGATTGACTTTTGCTCCTAGGTCGAAACTCAGCGAAAGCTTTCAGGGCCTTCATGGTCTCCAGGATGGTCTCGTGCATATTTTGAGCCACAACAGAATCGTCCACTTGCATCCAAATCTCCCCGGGCCCAATTGAGGAGGAACGGCCCACCTCAATGAAAAAGAAGCTCTCCGAGTGTCCACAACGCCTGATATTCATCAGCTGGAGGTTAACACACGGGGTTTCAGAGTTCAACTTGACAAGGTGGATGGTTTTAGTTGAGAGGCATAACCGGTAAACACCTGTGAGGTTTTTAGTTTGACCCAATCCTTTAGGCTTCACATTCACCTGCCACACCTCCTTAAATACAGTACCGGGAGTGACCGTACCATATCCATCATCTAAATCATCAGAATCCAAGTGTCCCTTTTTGCCCTCACTCATCAGTTCACTGATAGCTACGTACCAGTCCTCTTGCTCCTGCTCGTTCTCAGCAACAATGGCAAAGTACTCGTCCTTAGTATAAAGGGCAATGAGGTGCTTGTTTTTGGAATCCGCCCTTTTGTTTACCGTGAAGCATTGGTAGAGGTAAATAACCCGTTTGGGGGGAGAAGCGGCGACCACTCCGCCGCTGGCTGCGGCTGCGGCTGCAGAGCGCAGACTGTTCCTGAATTTCTTCTCGCTGTCGTAATATTCCAGGCGGCTCGGCCCCAGGTGGCTGGCCGCCCGCAGCACGAAAAACCGCTTGTGTCCATGTTTCTGCTTCCGCAGGTGACCGCATTTTCGGATATCGTCCACAGCGTCCGAGGTGTTGGCTACGTTCACAGAGGCGTATACATGGCTGCTGCTGCTAGCGGCGGAGGAAGCGGCGGGGTCTTCGGCGGCTGCGTGTACCTGGCTGAGAGACGAAGAAGAGGCTTTCCTGGCCGGGGACTCCGCGCTGCTTTCTCCGGAAAGATGCTGCTGTGGAGCCAGCTGGTATTGATGGTGCTGCTGTTGATCCTTTGGTGGGTGATGGTGACTGAGGTGGTGGTGGTTGGAGGGCGGTAAATGTTGATGGAAGCGAGAGCCTCCTCCTCCGCCGACATTAATTAACGGGGAAGGGGGTTCCCCGACCGAGCCGTCTCCGTTGGCTGCTGCAGATTTCGTCCCCACGTCCCGCTGCTGTGTCTCCAGCATCAACATCGCTGCCTTGCCTTCCTGGTAGTTCGTGAAATTTGCCATTAGAGAATACAATCAAAGGTCACTTTACTAGCAAGCTAATCCGAGTGGACCCAGACCCCATTCTTGTTTTGGGAGACGAGCTCCCGAGTCCGGCTAGGCCAGCTAACGTTAACTCACAGGCTGAGATTTACAATCCACACGGACCGGCTTTGATATTCCGTCAAAAAACGCGTCTCTTTGCCTGTCTAGCGGCAAGGCAGGTATTCCAATGCGGGCTTTTTTACGAAATGAAGCCTACCGTGTGCAACATGACCACGCTCAGACGTGTTTCTATAATCGAGAGGATCCGACTAGCTCGGTTAGCAATCCGTTCCCTTCTCCTCCTGTACACATCTCTACGGGCCAGAGCACAAACAACACGTGACCCCCCTGCGTCAGCGTCAAAAGGGGAGGGACAAACAGTCCTAACATGGCTCTGACTGGACGAACATTTTGACTGACATCCGTTGACAGGCGTTTAGACCAATGACTATGAGACATTAGTGCTTTACGTCAAGAGCGCTGACCAATCACGTCGCAAAGAGTTTCAGAGAAGCTAAAAATAGGCGGTGACACTGTAGGCTTATCTGGAGTCTGATGTTAGCTTCTCCAGCGGCTGTATAAACTGAGATAACTGATCCCAGACCTGCAGACAAACCAATCTCACCTAAGAGCTGGGTAAAATTTTCTACTGTTTACTTATTTAATAATGTTTTCAACTCAAAAAGCCAAATTTTCCATATGTAGCTTTTCCTAGCATCAAAACCTATGCAACTGGTAAACTCAAAATAAAAGATAAAACTAAAAACGTGTTCCAAAAATTGTATTTTTTAATACTGTTTCCTTACTTTTTAAAGGATTGAAAGCACTGAGACCCGTCACTGTTTTCATTCAGCAAGAGTGGTTAAAAAAATAAAAAAATAAATAAAATACTAAAATCAGAAAGGATAATTTTTAAAAATAGATGAAGGGATCGGAAATAAAATGCTGTTTTTTGTTTTATTTTTTTGTTTGTTTTTTTTTTGGTGCCAAAACATGAAGGAAAAAAAAAAACACAAGCAGTGCTCAAAAATCTATTTACTGTGCAAAAACAATACAAAAGTATATACAAAATTTACTATTTTAATCAATCAATCAATCAATCAATTTATTTAAAGTGCAAAATCACCATGCATCATGGTCCCGATACACTTTACAGTAAAGATAAAAAGTAGGGACATTAAAAAGATCATCAAAGCAAAGTTACAGTAAAAACAAGAACATTAAAAGAGCAAAGTTAAAAGGATGCTTGAAAAAGTAATAATCTAAGGTAGGCTGTAAAATAATGAATAGAGGTGGGTTTTCAACCTTGATTTAAAATTTTCAACTGAGCTTGCTTCTTTAACATGTAGTGGTAGTGTATTCCAGAGATAAGGGGCACGGTAAGCAAATGCTCTAAAGCCAAGCGATTTTTTGTTAATTGAAGGAATAACCAGGAGAGCAGCATCGAGAGAATGGAGAGGACGAGCTGGTGTGTATGGTGTAAGGAGGTTATGTCAAATTAACTGACCCATGACATCTTATTTGCTCCACAGATCAAGGTAGACCGCATCGTGGGGCCAGTTAATTTGGCATAGCCTGCTGAAAATAGTAAATTTTGTTTTGATTACACAGTACTTCACTCCATGACAAACAACTTCATCTGGCTACTGCTGGTCGTCTCTAATAATGTGTTCTATTTTATATTGTTACTTATGTTTCAGGTACAACTTATTGTGCAAATAATTGACCAAAATTAACTTGAAGCTAACACTTCCAACAGAAATCTTGCTTGTAGGAACCAAAATGTACTCGTTGAGATGATTGCAAAAACCTTGTGGCTTCCTGGCTAAAAGCTATCATTAGCCATAGCATCAATGGCATATTCCATCCACTGCACTTAGACTTCTTCAATGATATATTTCAGTTTTTTCAGACTTTTGGTACCAAAAACTTACTAAGACAGTATATATTGTATGTGTGTGAAAGACTCAAGTGAAAGACTCAAGGATTCGCTGTGTTTTGCAAGGGGACCTTGACAGGGTAATCAAGCTTTGTTGGCCCAGGGGAGGTATCCGTGTTCCGCCACGATGTGGAGAATGCCTCGCTGTCCAGCCTTTGCTCCATGCAGCAGGTTATCCCAAACCCCTTTCAGTATAAGGATTGGGATCATGTACAGTGCTCCAGTGGGAATCATAGCTGTCATGATTTACCCATGGAGCCATGCAAGGCCTCCTGTCTACAGACTTTATGATTCCCCACGATGGATTATTTTTGACGTTTTTCTCACTATATATGAGAATAAATGACAGCTAATGGGTTCTTTGTAAGGTTGACTGATGAAAGTCTGAAATAAAAGAGAGTTACAACTCTTTATTTCATTCTCCCACCCCTCTTTAATCTTTCATTAAGGAAAACTGGATAGCATAGTGACAGCCGGAATACCAACCACCGAGCTTGCCCACTTCGACAACTGCCAGTCGAGCCAATGGGCAACACTGCTCCTCTCAGGGGAAAAACCAGCTGCTTTTCAAAGGAAGGCAGGTTCTGCTAACCTCTGGCTGGAATGAGGTCATCACCCTCCCTCAACCTTTCATCCTCCATCTGCTGGGAGAACTACCAAACTTTAACCAGTCTTTAAACTTTCTCCCTTTTTCTGTCCATGTTTCTGAAAAACCTCAACCTCCAAAATGTCCAGAAACAGAAGACAGCAGACGTGTTTTAGCTGAACCGCCATATGTTTTTCAGTTCATCCGGTGGCTTTTAACAAGGTTTCGATCCCACTGGTGAGCTTGGGTGTCAGTAACAGTCCAGCCAGTTGGGTGTGCGTGTATGTGTGTGTGTGTGTGTGTGAGACCCTGAACAGCTCCAACTTCTTGGCGTAGCTCGAACCAAATCCTGCTTTGACCCCGGTGGTGAATTCGGAATCTGAGTATGTTTACACTGCGCCACCTATGGCATCTTTCATCCTCTGCGCTTGGACTCCCTGTGTGATATATTTTGAATTCTTCATGCTGCCAAGAACGTATCAAAAGAGTCTTCGTACACGACGGGTTCAAGCCCTTGCACGTTTTGTGCGGGAACTCCCTTGCTGTAGTTGAATTAGTTCACGTTTCTTGGATTGCACGATTGCAAGGACGTTATTATGCTTTACTGCAGAGAAACGTTTCAGGCCGCAGGTCAAGCTTGGACTTGTGTCTGACTAATAAACAAGCAGGTTTGCGTTGAGTACAGTGCCGATTGCAGCCATCTAGTCGCAAGAGGTTGAGTGTGTGTATGTGTGTGTGTGTGTGTGTGTGTGTCAGGGCCAAAGGAGAGAGAGAACAAAGCCACACTCTGCATGTCTAAGTGTGTGTGTTTGCATGCGTTTAAGTTTGAGTGTGTCTTTGTGTGCATCAGTCCATGTGTCAGTCAAAGCAGCAGTCAACGTGTAAGCTTCACGATGCAAATTAGGAGCACGCACACACACACACACACACACACACACGAGGTCATTTATCTGGCCATGGCACTTTGGGTAATCATTGACTTTAGCTGTCTGAGTGTCCAGACACACACACACACACACACACACGCTCATTCAGGCACAAACAACTTAATGGACATTACATTTGGAAAAACACATTGAGAATGAGGTATCAGCTTCTTTTACCACTTTGTTATCAATAAGATAAAACTAAAATTCAAATAAAACAAAATGATATTGAGTTAAAATGAAATGACAGAAAACTAATGAAACTTAAAAAAAAAAAGTAATAAAAATCACTTTGAAATGTAGTTATTTTTATTTAGGTATATCCTCCACTGGATTACCAAAATTTTGATCTCACTTTTTAGATTACACTCAACAATTCTAAATTTGCATCAAAACTATAAACATATTTTAGAGAAATTTAAAAATATATACATATCCGTTACAGTAATAAATAATTGAAAAATTGCATAATCCTTACAAAATGTGGCTATAATAGTTGCCAAATTTTCTCATGTACTATTGTATCTCCTCTCTTCTCCTGACGGTTACCATGGAAACAGCGCCCCCTGCTGTCCGCCTCGACGCTTTACATTAAATCCTCTGCTGCTGTTATAACAAAGGAGCAGAGGCAACAAAGCTGAGGCAGGAAACAAAAGGAGAGCACGCTGCCCTTTGTTCCAGCTGTAATGTGGCTGCCTGTGCTGAAGCTGCTCTTTAAACACAAACAAACAGTATTTAGTTCATATTTTTATCTTACATAGAACAAAATTCCTACTTACATCTTTTATGATCTTATTCATAAAAGAATTCATAAACCCAATCTTGTATAACCTGTGATGAACTTTTAAGCTATTACCTTATATATGAATTTTAAAAGAAACACTGTTTACTGATCATTTTTTCCGCTAAAGTATTTAATTTTAATGTGTTATACATTATCAATATTTTATGCGTTTATTCTGATGTGACCCTGTGATATGTATATTTTCTTCTTTATGGTTTGGTTCCTTGCTATCAGATTACAAAAAACAACAAAAAAAGTCTTGAAAAGGAACTTTTAAGATGATATATTGCAGCATTTCCCTCAAACACTGTATTATTTAAAAAAAAAAAAATTAAAAACACATTACTGCTATAGTGTGATAGCAGATAAAATTTAGATGAATAATCCAGATTTTATCTGTAACACCATCTAATGTTCCTCGATATCATTAATCTTTCTATATTCCTCCCTGTTCTATATCACTATATCATAAGCTATACTAAGCCCTCCTCGCCCCCAAACAAACCACTGTTGACGCATGATGATAGCATAAATCCTCTGATATGCTGAAATAATCTCAGCTCTCACTTTGACACATGACAGAATGTGTTTATAGAATAAAAGCCATGCGTGAGGAAGGAGTTAGAAAAGATTAATCATGTGACTGATGCCTGTGAGTTTAGGAACACATGGTTTCCACATAGTTTTCATGATTCAGCAGCTCAGGATACATAAATGTACTATAATAATGCAAATACTTTCATTTTTCAAAGTTTGGTGATGCAGGAAAAGTTTTTCTTGAAGAAAAAAAAAAAAAGCTCCTGAAGTATAGGGAGTGATGCATTTTATGCATCTAGTGTGTGTGGAGTAAAAAGAAAAGAAATAAAATAAAATAAACAATAAGAAAACAGTGCTACCTGCAGAAATTAAATCTACATTAACAGAAAACCTGAAGGAGGATGCTACTGATGTGTTACAGATGTTACAGTCCCCTTCAAACTGCTTGATTGACATTAGCTCCATTTAAATACATGGAGACAAAATCCAAAAGTGAGAATCTTATAACTTATCACTTAAATTATACACAATTAAAATCAAAGATGTAAAAAAAAAAAAAANTTAAAAAAAAAAAAAAGTCGCTCACACACAGATACACACACACACACACACACTGAGGATCAGCAGGGATAATCCTTAGAAAGAGCTTTCAGGATGCAAATAGCAGCTCTAACAAAATGATTTATTCTCTGATGAACCACTAGAGGGCGATGTAAGTTTGTGCAAAAAAAAAAAAAAAAAAANAAAAAAAAAAAAAAAAAAAACCTTCCAATGCAAAACTTCAGTGATTTCAATTTCTCACTGGCTAAAAACAGCTGGAATTAAACAACAAAACCTTTATTGCGATGCTTGTTTGTCAAGGTTTGTAACAAAAACACAATGGAACAAAATTTTAAATTATATTCTGAGTTATGTTTTTTTTTTTACCTATTCAGCAAAAATAAATAAATAAATAAATAAATAAAAAATTCCAGCAATAAACTGAATACAGCTGCAGTTAAATTAATAGATTACTAGTAACTCATACAGTTTATGTATGATACAACAACATAAAGCTTAAAATATGACTGACAATTATTTTGGTTAAATTATTACTGCTGAAACAAAGTAGGTGGTGCTTATCAGTAACACAAATAAATGAGACAGGACATATTGATGAAGAGGAGTCAAACGAAAGATTCCCTTTCCTGTCCTCCCATCAGAAAGGGCAAGAAGGGATGAAGGGAGATGTGCGGAGAAGAAAGAGGAGTGAGGGAGGAGAAAAGAGTAAGAGATCTCTCCTCTGCTGCTAACAGAAACCTTTTTTTTTTTTTTTTNTTTTTTTTTTTTTTTTAGATCTCTGCTTTGCTGATTCACCAAAGTCTCAGCATCTATACATAGTTCCACATCGGACTTCATCTTCTCAACTTGAGCTGTTAATACGAGCGCGCGTGCACACACACACACACACACACACACGTGCACACACTCAGTGACTCCTCTTAATCTGAACTAATACTTTCACTAGTTCCGTCCGCCTCCTGCTCTGTGGATGAAGGAGTTTTAGAAGCAAAAAAAAAAATAAAAAAAATAAAAAAATAAGACGACTAAGACTTTTATTTTATTCTGTTCCTTATATTTATATGATTTCTTCTTATTTTCTGTTTTACATCCTCCTTTAATGTTATATTGTTTTTATGTCTGTAATTTGTCTGCTTTCACACCTATTGCAGGCCATTCGAGGAGAGGGAATCTCTCTTTGAATTGCCTCTCCTGAGGTTTCTTCCATTTTTTTTCTGATATAAGGTTTTTTTAGGGACTTTTTCCTCGTCTTCTGAGATGGTAGCAACTTGACAATGAATAAAGGAGAACTAAATGTAGACTTGTAGACTTTTACATCTAGTTTACTTTTCTACTAATCCCTTTGTCTATTATATATATTATATAGTTATAGTTATATATTATTATATAATATTATTATTATTACTACTAATATTACTAATTATTAATATTATTAGTATTATAGTTATTATATACAGTAACTATATCGCTTAGAGATGACTTTGTTTCATATTATTTCATCCTCATAAAAGTGTAATTTTACCCTCAGAATACGACTTTACTCTCAAAATACTGATTTTGTTCTCAGCAAGTAAACTCACAGAAAAACTGTCCAAATAAAAGAATCCAATCCTGGAAAATAACACTCCTGATTTCCCGTTGCAGTGTTCGCCCTTATCCTGCGATGTGATTGGGCAGTCAGCGGTGTGACATCATCACGCTGTCGTCGTCGGCCACGTGGAGCTGAGTAACGACTCGGATGTGAGAGATGTACCTCGCCGCCTTGTGAAAGATTCGCTTCAAATCCTTTGGCTCGCTGAGTGTGAGGCTGTGGCTGAGAGGAGGAGAGAGGTAACGAGGAGGAAGAGTAGAGGAGGAAGGAGAGAGGGAAAGGGTTACGGACTCCTTAGAAGGAATTTGAAATTGAATAGCAAGTCTGGATGCATAAACAGAAAACTACAGTAACAAGGTGCAGCGAGATACGGAATCCCTACAACCTAAATGTGATAAATAACATAGACACTTTCCATCATCAATTTTGTTTTTGGAACTTGTAAAGTAGAAGAACTGAGTTTGTCAGTATCATCAACAAATCAAAATGAAAATAAAGTTATTATTTTAGTGTGAATTAATGAAAAGTACCCCAAACTCCAGCCTGAACTGCCTCCAGATCTGCATGCACTTGCGTCTTGATTTGAAGCAAAACTCTCTGAGTTTAAATCCTACAGCATGCAAGAAATTTACTCATCACAGAAAGTGTTTTGGTGCGTGGAAATTGATGTAAAGTTTTAATTTTTCACACATGCAGCATGGATATTAACAACAAATTAAGCAAATATATCCTGAGTGTCACAGTTTGTGTATATAAAGAGAAACCATTCACGCCACGGCTCCACATTTGAGCAGCTACTTTTACACAGACCACCTGTGGCCAAAACTACGGAAGCTTGATGGTGACATTTGTGAAAAAATGAATAAAATAATGCGTGGACATTACTGACTAAGCGTGGGGACGAGATACATAAATAATGACCACAAAATACTTAAAGCGCAGCCACAGGTTATTACTAACAACTTAATTATAAACATAACGCCACCCTGGACGGATTATCATGACCACGGGACACAAAGTCGCCATGGGCCCCTATGTACACATGCAAATAATACACACGTGTCATGTGCCCTCCCCAAGCACACAGAGTTTGGTTGCACAATAGCACAGAACAATCCATAATCACACAGCATGTATTACTTTGAAATTATATTCGTTATTTTGATATGTTAGCATCCAGGTTATCTTCAGATGGCAGTGTGCTAACAGTAACGTCACTTCCACCTGTTTTTTGATGAAAAATGTTGAAATAGAAGGTATTTGTTGTAGCAAAGCGGCATTTTTAGTTTCTTTTTCTTTTTTGAGTTTACGCTTTGCCGACCCGCTGGACGCGTTTCTCCATGTTGACAGCGAAACTGACATTTGACCTTTAGCCTACGTCATTAAGTGATTTAGCAATGGCTAATTTGTAAAACATTCAAACAATTTCATAATCATATTACATTTTCAAAATCACATTTACTCCAATATTTGAAAAACAAAAATACTTTACACACTAAAAAAAGGGAAAAAAAAAAAGAATAATAAATCTTAAGGCCTAGGGTTCCTATTGGCTCCAGGACACGTGCCCACTTTGCCCATTTGGTAATCTGTCTATGATGCCACTATAGCTTAGCTAGCCACCTCTTCAAATTGATTGCGCACTTGTTCTGAACTTTACGGTAACATTTTCACAACAGCTGGAAGCTGCTGGGAAAACTGAAAGTCATTTTTGAAAAGTGACATACTATTATGGCCCATAAATATTTGCAATTCACCTATAATGTCTTTTTTTCTGAAACACTTTATTGTTGCTTGTGAGGAAGTGTAACACACTCGCACACGATGGCTTCCAACAGCCGCTAGCTGTTTCAAAGCGGTTACCGTAAAGTTCAGAACAAGCGCGTAATCAATTTGTAGGTGCGGCTAACTAGCCCATTTAGCTTCATATTCATAAAGTCGTTCCCACACATTAATAACTTGTGGCCATGCTTTCAGGATCTCAAGCCATGATTTAATTATAAGGCATTAGTATTCTTGGCCATGCTTCATTTACGTATTTATTTATTTGTAATGTTACCGCCTGGGCTCCATACAAAACGCCTCCAAATTTTGAACAAGTTGTGTTCAAGATGCAAGTCAGTGCAAATGAAGTACAGTGACATTCAGGCTAATAAATCCCCAAACTACAACGATCCAACTTGCCAACCAAGCAAGTAATGTTATACATTCTTTAGAATACATAACACTACCTCAGTTTTTCTTCTTTGGGAGTTGTTGCTGTTGTTTCTCAGCTTTGCGTTTCTTGTACTGGGCTATCTCAGCCATCTGCAGCCCGTGGGCCGTTTTCCTGTTGGGACGAAGCGAACAAATTCAACACACACACTAACTTGTGAAGAATTGTGCATATAACCTGGCAGAGGTCTACAAGAAGCAGGTGATCATTGGGAACAGAAAAAGTGAGTGGGGAGCGATTGAGAGAGAAGAAATCAACAAGTATTGCTAAAGTGCTCTCATTTAATGCTGCGTTCCAGTTCCAGTGGAAAGTCGGAATTTTCCCAGTCGGAATTTCTGATTTCCGTCTTCCAACCGCTCCAGCCAAATATAAACAAAAAAGCATGGCTGAACACCAATAAATACTGTAATACTAAATAAACTTAGTAATAAATGGTAACTAAAGTAAAGTTAGACTACAGGACTGTTTGGTTGGATTGTGTTGTAATGATATTAATCAGTATTAAATTTGTGCAGAGAAGTAATATTCTGAAATTATTCACATTTACGTATCAATGGCAACAGTTATAATACACTATAGATAGTTAACTTGGCGATATACAGTATTTTGACCTTTTTATTTCAATTTCATGCAAGAAAAAATACTTTATTTGCCTTTTAGCTGATCATTTCCATTCACAAAGCTCACTTCCACGGGTGCTGCCATGTTGAGTGATGTCATATTCGTGAAGTCGGGGTAGATAATTTTGGTCTGAATTTCTCAATCATAGCTCCGACTTCAAATGCCGTTATAATGCATTTTTCCAAGTTAGGAGGTCGGAAAAATCCGAGTTCCGAGGTAAGTGGAATATTCCAAGTGTCGTAGTTTGTGTCATAATCAGAGCATGGGGGGGGAATGCAAATTAACGTTGCATCTTTCCCTATCCCACAATTTCTCTCCCTTGCTCTAACATGAAAACATCATCCTAGTGCATGTTGGGATATCCCAGGACACTACATTATTTTAGTAAAAGAGGAAGACAAAGTAAAAAGAGGACAAAGGAGAACAGAGGTAAAAGGAGGAAAAGGACAGACGATCCTACCCAGATTTGACTTCTGGAGGTACAGGCAGAGGTTTGGTGAATCCATCTCTCCCTACAAGCCAGTAGGTCTCCTCTACAGCTTTACTCTTAGGAAAAAGAAAAAAAAAACAGAGGAAGAGACGAGGAGAGTTGCAGGAACATAGAAATAGAGATAATTACTTANAAAAAAAAAACAGAGGAAGAGACGAGGAGAGTTGCAGGAACATAGAAATAGAGATAATTACTTACGCTGCCACATGCGATCACGTAGCAAGGAGGGTCGTACCTTGAGTTCTGTCCTGCCTCTTAGCTCAAACCTGTACCTCAGATTTAGCTCCCGCAGGACCATCACCATACTTTGGTGGACATGTATCCTGTAGGCTGCAACAAACAAGATAATGCTAATCTCTCGGAATTAAAGGACCACAACGGTGATTTTGCATGTTTAAGCCCAGTACATACTACTTGCATACATCTTGCAAGTTACTGACAACCATTTTTTTAAAAACATAAAATTGTATTTTAGCTTTCCTGTTAATTTGCCAAATCCCCTAATCTTTCAAAATCAAACGTTCAGGTGATACACACCTTAAAAATTCAGTGTTTCACCTGTTAACATGTACATGTGAACATACATGTTTTTAAATTCTCAGTTAAAGCCATCATCTCGTGGGACTATATTCCCTGGTGGACGTTTTCTTCTGTATTTTCTTCCGTGACAGACAGGTTAAATAAAGTTACTTCAACGAAAAATTTAATAGAAGTCGTGTTCGCTGTGACGGATTATTTATCTCAAACATGTTTCAAGTCTCTACAAGTTGAATTTAATAGCTACTGGAATGAACTGAAACCAGTAGCAGTCTGGAGGGTAGGAAAAACAAGTCTAATATTTAACCGTAGTATGTTTTGAGAAATGGTTGTCAGTATGTGGGTCGTACACATTGGGGTCAAATATGTAAAACCGCCCATATGGTCCTTTAAGTCTCGAGGCTCCAGATGATGAGAAGACTTCATATTTAAAGTCAGCTTATGTTAGCAACTTACGCAACCCGGTGGACTCCATACGAGAAGCTGTGGTCACCGTGTCCCCAAATAAACAATAGCGGGGCATGATGAGACCCACCACACCTGCTACACATGGACCTACATACACACACACACACACACACACAGGATTATAGCTTCATGTAGCTCTGTCACAGATAGATCTTGAATTTAGGATTATATTCGAGTCAGGATTCGGTTTAGGGAACTGCTACTAGATGAAAATTCAGGTGACAGCTAGCTAAAATATTTAGCATTCATGCTATGGGGATGACTGATGTTGTTGCCAAATTTCATGGCAATCTGTCTAATAGTTGCTGAGATGTTTTGGCGGACCGACATTTCCATCCTGGGAAACGTGTGGAAAACATGTTTTCAGTCTTTATCCCTCACCTGTGTGCAGTCCTATTCGTATCCTGACAGGAACATCTGGCATGTGTCTCATTTTGAAGGTTCCCACAGCGCTCAGGATGTCCAAAGCCATATTGGCTATTTCTGCAGCATGACGGTTGCCATTAGGAACGGGAACTCCTGACGCAACCATGTACGCATCACCAATGGTCTCTACCTAGAGTATGATGCAATAGACAAACAGAAGAAGTAATATGATTTAGAGAACCATACCGGTGATTTTGCATGTTTAAGCCCCATAAACTGACAATTTCCAAAACATAAAACCATATTTTAGTTTTCCTGTAACTTTGCTAAATCCCCTAATCTTTCAAAATCAAATGTTCAGGTGATACACCTTAAAATTCAGTGTTTCGCCTGTGTACAAGTTGATTTTAATAGTGTATTGGAATGAACTGTGGCAGTCTGGAAGGTGTAAATTATTCTAATATTTACCACTGCAGGAAATGATTGTTAATAGTTGCAGGTTGTATATATTGGGCTCAAACATGCAAAATTGCTGGTATTGTCCTTTAATGTCACAGTTGCTAAATATCTCCACATAGCGATGCAATCGCAGCACCTTGTAGACGTCGTGGTCTCCAATGATGGCATCAAACAGTGTGTAGAGGTCGTTGAGCAGGTCGACCACTTCGATGGGCTCGCTGTTGGCTGAGATGGTCGTAAATCCGACAATGTCGCTAAAATAAAGTGACACCTTATCGAAGTGCTCCGGCACGACCGTACCGCCTACCTTCAATACCTCTGCAACAGACCTAAAAGACAAAAAAAAAAAAAAAAAAAAAAAATCATGATTGATTAGAACATGTCAGTGATCGTTGTAGCTTTACAGCTTTTGAAATTGTCTATTTTAAAGGTGCGTTAGCCAGCGTAAATGTTGCCTTTGCCGATTCAGGTTTGGAAAGGCTCCATTCTCATTTCTGACATTTGAACTCACGGAGGCAGCATCTGTGTCAGTAATTTCTCTGTCTTCTGTTTCTCGATCTCCAACTCCTCCATCCTCTCTCTGATCAGCTCCTCCAGGTTGGAGGAATATTGCTCCAACATCCTCAGCATGGAATCTATGATGTTGGTCTTCCTCCCTTTGTTGATGTTCTTAAACTGAGAGGAGATTAGAGCTTCAAATTAAAGGACCATACCACCCATTTTGCATGTTTGAGCTAATATATTCAATTTTCATACATGTTACGTTACTGACAATTATTTCCCAAAGGATAAAACCATATTTCAGCTTTCCTGATATTTTGCAAAATCTCTTAATCTTTCAAAATCAAATATCAACGATACTTAAACTTTACAAATCCATGTTTCTCCTGCTAATAGTTACACAGCCTTATGAACTCACGGTCATTTAAATTTTTCCATAAACGCAGATCTTCTTTTGGGACTATATTCCCTGGTGGAGGCATACATTCACTCCACGCTTTTTATTGAACTTAAACACTAAAATTACGTAACTGCTAAAAAAAACCTGAATACATGTCTTGTTGGCAATGATGGATTACCTATCCCAAGAACAGTTCAAGTATCAACAAGCAGAATGAACTGAAACCAATGGAGGTCTGGAAGGTAGGAAAAACATTTTTAATTCATCGTTCCAGCAGTATGCTTTGGGAAATGATTCTCAGTAACGTTACATGTGTATAAATTGAATTAGGCTCAAACATGCAAAATGGGTGGTATGGTCCTTTAAGAATTAATTAAGAATTAGTTTGCCCTCCAAAAGTTTGAAAAAACTGATTATTTGGTTGGTTATTTTGGTTATATTTGGCAAACCAGTTCATCATTATAACTCGAGTGTTTTTTGGTTCTGAAGATTTGGTGTAATGGTCAAGGACGCTAAAAGGACCATACCAGCAATTTTGCAGGTTTGAGCCCAATATAAACAACCTGCATAAACATTACATTACTGATAATTTCCTACTTAACGGTAAATTTCAGAAGTTTTTGTTTGGTTTCAGTTCATACCAGTATACTCTAAAAATCAACTTGCAGAAACTTGAAACAAATGTGAGATCAGTAATCCAACACAGCAAACCTTATGTTGATAAAATTTTGGTCAAAGTAACTTTATTTAACCAGTCCAACAGAGAGCTTCAAGGAAGAAAATGTAAGTCTCCGCCAAGGAATATAGTCCCAGGAGAAGACGGCTTTTACAAAGAAATTAAAAACAACAATCCCTTTTACATTCAGACATAGCCTAGTATGTGTTAGCAAGCAAAACATTGAATTTTAAAGTGGGTGTATCACCTTTGAAAGATTAGGGGATTCTAAAATACGGGTTTATGTTTTGGAATTTTTTTTCAGTAACATAACATGTATGTGGGTAGTACTTATTGGGCTTAAACATGCTAAATATGGCATGGTTCTTTAAGCTCTTCTGAAAAAAACTGAGCCAATAACTCCATCACTCTTCCCCGACCTGGTCAAAGATCTGTTCAAAATTGGGCCTCCTGTCCGGTTGTTCGTTCCAGCACTGCTTCATCAGCTGGATGCACTCTAACGGAGCGAAGTCTGGACTGACCGCCAGACGACACAGCGGAGGAGGCTTCCGGATCTTCTCGATTAACTCTGCGGGACACAGAAACATAATTTCCCCAGATAACTTTAAACTGCCTTTTTGCTCTAAAAGTCCTAAAAGTTTGTCAGAGTCTTGCCTTTGGCAGAAAGATCCAGCATGCAGTATGGAGGTCCTCTGACCACTACCTCCTGTATGATGATGGCAAAGCTGTAGACATCGCCAGGCTGAGTTCCGTGGAGACCAGGATGTCCGGTCCTCAGGATCTCTGGAGCCGTCCACAGCAACTCTGGAAGAGACACACAGATAAAACTTCTTTGGGGTTTTGCAGCGGCGTTTGAGATTAGTTTGCTCCTGTTTAGGGCGTGTTGGAATAGTTTTGAGGACTCTCAGAACTGCATTAGTTTGTACAAATAGTACCAACAGTTTACAGTGTGGACGTCCTTTATTTGTCCTATTTTCTTCTCTTACCCTCAGGCAGCGGCTCAACATAGGGGCATCTCTGTGCTTCCAGGACCTCGTTGTAACCGTAGTCAGTGATCTTCAGGACAAAGCGTCCATCCACTACGCAGTTACGGGATTTAAGACGACTGTGGCAAACTCCCCTGTGGTGGAGATATTTCATACCCTGAGAAAATACAAACAGGTTGGGGTTTTCATTTGTGCCTTTTTAAAGGAAAATACCAGCGATTTGGCATGTTTGAACACAATATGTACAACCCACATACACAGCTTCTTACTGACAACCATTTCCCAAAATATACCACTGGAGCAGAAGTTTTAGAATTGTTTTACCTTCCAGACTGTCATTGGTTTCAGTTCATTCCAGTACGCCGTTAAAATCAACTTGTAGAGACTTGAAATGTGATTTAAATAAATAATCCATCACAGCAAACATGACGTTTATTTGGTTTTGTTTTTTTGTTGAAGTAGTTTTATTTAACTGATCCAACTCAGAGCTGCATGGAAGACAATGTATGTCTCCGCCATGAAATATAGTCCCAGGAGAAGATGGTTTTTATTAAGAATTAAAAAGACGATGCCTGCTACAACCACATGTAAGTGTTAGCAGGTGAAACATTTAGTTTTAAGGTGGGTGTATCACCTGAATATTTAATTTTGAAAGATTAAGGGATTTGGCAAAATAACAGGAAACTAAAATATAGTTTTATATTTTGGGAATTGTCAGTAATGTAATGTGTATATGGATGGTATTTATTTAGCTTAAACATGTAAAATCACCAGTATGGTCCTTTAAAAAGACATGCTCATGTCTGCATTATTTCCTGTGGTAATTTCCACGAAACAATCACAGTTTTGTTGAACAGCCCATGGATTTAACTGGTCACAAACCAGTGTGCCACCTTCCTCCCATCACCTCCTGTTCTGCCATCTTTGCATTTTCACCTTTATCAGATCCAGTGCAACGACGACTTAAACATCCAGTCCAGTTTGACGTCTTCGTTGAGCAGCAGGTCCTCCAAACTGGCCCTGGAGCAGAACTCGGTCACGATGGCAAAAACTCCACAGTCGTGGAAGAAACCCAGGAAAGGATTAACGTTCTCATGACGCATATCCCTCATCTGCAGACAGTAAATAATGAGAACATGCTGAGACAAAAGAGTTCCGTCTCACTTTGTTTTTAATCATATTTTATAATAATCTGTTTTATCTCCTTTTTTAATGTATGCGCTTTTTTACTTGTGTGTGTTTTGTGTTTTTTGTTTTTTTTTTTAACATTCAGTCAGATCCCACCAGCTATTCTCCAAGACCACCAGCTAAGTATTTCCCCCACAAAAATGATATAAAACCTATTTTGCTAACATACCATTTCAAACATGTCACTGGTTTTGGGGTTGATGTTCCTGAACGTGCCATCAGGAAGTCTCTTTAGCCACGCCCAGTCTCCCTGGAGGAGAGAAATGCCAAACAATCTGCTAAATGAAAGAGAATCCATAACAGAATGACCTCTGTCTCCGTACACGTTTGACTGTCTCACCGCATAAATGACGACGTTGGAGTTCTCGTAGGTGGGGGCAGAAGCGGTGGAAACTTCCGAGGACATGTGCAAGTCTGAACTGCTCTTCATGCCGCTGGTCCTGCTGTCATCCAAACTCAGTTTCTACAGGGAAGGAAAGTTAGGATCAGCTCTGCTCTTTCACTTTCTAATCTGTTTTGAGTTTCTGGATCAACCAGCAAACAATCGAAACCTTGTATCTCCAAAAGCTCAACTTTCAGCAACTCACAACTGCTTTTTTTTTTATCTTACTATCAAGTTTATTTTGTTTAATTTGGCCTTAACTAAAAAGAAAAATTGGATCCTTTAATTGAAGAAATCATAAAATAATCAAAATTAAAGTAAGTAAAGATTCCAAGCACGACCACAACCATAACAAAATCGGCCAGACGGGGCTGACCTTGTTGCTAAGCGATGGGTTGATGAATGTGACATCATCCAGAGTCAGCAGGATCTTGTTGGGACCTCTGACCATTCGGACCTGACTGATGCGTCGCCTAGGCAACAAGGGAAAAGGGAAAGACAATGGAAACGAATGATGGATTGTTGACAAACTGTTCTGCCCAACAACATGAAATAGTTCCTGATGACTTTGTACCTGATGCAGTAAATCAGAGCAACTCCAAAACCACAAGAGATGATCACCCCAAGGAACATGCTGATGGTCGAGTACAAATCCACACCTGGAACAAAAAAGCATCACATATGTCTGAATTTAAAAGTTCGAGTTTACGGTTATCTGCGTATTTGTTCCTCACCTCCTGAGCAGATGATTCCATGAGTAAACCAGCAGGAGGGGTCCTTCCTGGGTCCATATCCATGAGGAAAGTGGATATCTCGACCCAGAAACCACACTGTGCCAGCCTCCATGTCAATCCTGTCATCAATCAATGTACAATCAGTGTAAGAGGTCATTAGTACGACAATAACACAGGATCATCATCTTATGTTGTAACCTGTATGTTGGATTCAGCTCCGAGGACAGCCCATCTGTATCCAGTATTAAATATTCCAGCAAAGCTTCTCCAGAGCCATTGGTCCTGATTGGGTGGCTGAAGCCCTAAAGTGTAAAAATCTACGATGTTGGGATTGTTTTTTGTAGGCTTTCGTCACTTCAACAAGGCAGGAAACCTAAAATGTACCAGGGTACCAAATTCTGTTTTGCAATCATCTCTGTACCTGGAAGTCCAGGTTTTGTGCGTGTTGGGCCAAGTTTCCCCCAGAAAGCCACTCCCCAGACTGCCGAATGGCCCGGACAGCATGGGCCATGAACAGGATGGAGCTATAGATAGTACCAAAGAGAGGTGACACCTGCCGGACAAACATATTAACATGATGAATCAGAATCAATCAATAAGAGTTGAGTAGGCGACGTCTTTATACTTGAAATTTACATTCGTGAATCTCCACACGTTACCTGTTGGGGCTTTAGCGTTCTTGCCACCTCTCTGCTCTCCATGGCGTCTCTGTAGGCCTCATAGAAGGACACGGTGGGTGAGTCTATGGTGACGGTTAGCACGGCGTCGTAGGCTCTCAGCAGTTTGCTGTTGCTCTTCAGAGCCGGGTAGGTGACATTGCGGTAGGGCAGACTGTAGAGCAGGGCGTCATAGGGCATGAAGACCAGCGAGCCGTCAATCATCTTCATGTCGTAGGCCGTCTCCAAGAGGAGCTTCTGAGCTCCACCACCGATCAGCGCTGAGTGCATGCAGAGGATGACCACTAGGGGGCAGCAGAGAGGAGACATTAGACTGAGGTGCAGGTTTCCAACTTTCATGTGCTTGCTGTGATTGATGCAAGAATCACAGCCTTTGTTCTCACTCTTTATTATTATTATTATTATTATTATTATTATTATTATTCCTATTCTGTGCTTTTTTTTTTTTTTTTTNTTTTTTTTTGCTGCACTACAACTTCTGCATAGTTTAACCTAGAGGCACTGTTGCAACAGTACACAATTTAGGCATGATTGCTATGACTTTTGCTGTTGATCTCTTTTATAATTTTGAACTTATTGCTTTTTTTATGAATTTTTTTGGGCCCAGAGAAATTTAATTATACTTCAAGGTAGTTCAAACTACAGACACCCTTCAAAAAATCTGAAAATTCAGCAAATCTGAGACATTATTATGATAATTTGTGGTATTGATATATTTTATAATTTTGAACTTAATGGTTTTGTTCTTGGTTTTTTTTGGGAGCCCATAAAATTCAGTTGTACTTCAGAATAGTTTAACCTACAGTGTCCATCGAAAAAAATCAGAAAATTCAGAGAGACATTACTGCTATGATTTTTGGTATTGGTATGTTAGATATGTCAGATATATTTTTTTGCATTATTTGGATCATTAAGATTCAGTAGGACGACTGAAATGTGGACAAACCACCACTAAAGGCAGCAGAGACTAAGATATAGAAACAAAAATAGAAATAAAACTTATTTCTAAGTCAACAACAACATTTACCAACAACATTTATAATTTGTAAAGAGGTATGTTGCACTCCGCTAAAAAAAAATGAGCATATCTCAAAAACTAAACAATGTAAATACTTGAAATAACTTTTGAGTTCAGAAATACTTGGTTCTTATTTCTTATATTGACACATTTTTGGATAGATATGTTCTGTTTGTTCAATTTAGTAATACTTGCTAAAACACATGTTCAAGTTTTGTTTTTTTTTCCAGTTCTTACGTTTATTGACTTACATAGCAATAACTAGCATCATACAGAATTTAAGGATATCAAGCTTTTGAAAGTTAGTCAAAAAAAAAAAAAAAAAANAAAAAAAAAAAAAAAAAGACATTCCCATAAGCAAAAATACCAAAAAGGCCCTGGCAGACCTTTCTACTGGAGTCTTTAAAGGTTTTTAAAGTACTGTTGACTGACAAATTTCAGCTCTTTAACTTTTTTTTTTTTTTTTAAATGCTTTTCAATGAATGCCTTAGCAATCAGCAATCACAGTGCATTTTCTTCAGGATATGCATTCTTATTTATGTTTTTTTTTTTGTATGAATCATGAATGAATGAACCTTTAGATGACTGTTAAGCCTCAAATCACCAGTAGCACAGTGGTATTATTTTCACTAGTAGTGTTTGTAGTATATGGGAAGTGGAAGGAGTAACAGTACTGTTTATTACATGCTTGAGTGTACCTCTCACTCAATGGATCTCACCTCGTATGTCTCCCAGTTTGCGGACCTTGGCCAGAGTTTGCCTGATGCCATGTGGTGTGTTCTCCATAATACTGACCAATCTGACCGGCAGGCCGTGACTCCTCAGAGAGTCCGCTACCTGGACAGGATGGTTAAAAACCTCAAAACAGACTGAAGAGCAGAACACAGGTGAAAACTCATCTAGATGAAAAATCATGTAGATGAAGGGGAACAGTACCAACAGTATTTTGTGCTTTCAGTGAAACACACCACATTGATGTAGCAACAGTGACTGACTGGGCTGTAATATAGAAATATGCCTTCTTGTACTTTGAGGAATAAAGTAAATAGAATTTAAGATTCCAAGTTGCATTTGAACTCTCAACACCTGCATTTATTGTGACTCATCTGAGCTAGCAGGGCTTCAAGGATCTTTGCGTCTCTGTGGGAACAGAGGAAGGACCATAATGGAGGATTTTGAAATTAACAGGATTAATGCAGCATCACATGATAGCGCTGGGACGTCAACAGTTGGATGAAAGTGATTTTTCTGTAGATTCTTCCTTGAGGCTGCAGTTCTTAATTTCTCTCTGATTGTGTTTGTTGAAGATAGAAAACCGGTAAAGCTTGCGTTCATGGCTAGGCAGCATGGGGTCGAATTCCAATAAGGACAAAGAGGCTGGTGAATAATAAAGAGGTGTGGGCCTCTTTGGGGCTCTGGTTTGAAACAACAACAGTGTGTCTAATAAAATGGTGTGGTTTCAAACTGACATGATGAAAAATGATATTTTTGCACAAGTAATAAAATGCAGAACTGCCATTGAAACTAAAAAAAAAAAACAAAAACAAAAAAAAACCAAATGCACATACACAAGCATCTCCAGTGATGACTCATAATCTGATGTGCTTTGGCAAAAGTGTGGAATAAAAGATGATGAGTGGGAGGCAAAGTGGCTTAACTATTGGCATTGAAGCAACAGTGTCATTGCTAATGCAGCTGATTCAGAACGATGGTTAAACTATTCGTCAGAAATACAGAAAATTTGAGGTGTCATATTAAGATTTTAACAGACACTTGTCAGCCAATCAGAAACAAATATGGCCAAGTACGGTAACTATGGCCATGTTGGAGTCACACACCTAATGTGTGTTAACAGAATACTGAACTGGGAAACATAAGAGGACCTTGGGAACATAGGCACTCTAGACTTCCATCAAGACTCAAAAGCTGCTTTACTGGAGCATAAAACTATTAAAGACAGCAAACTGGGGACTGAAGTAAGAGGAATCAATGCAAAAAAAAGCACAAAATAGTCACTTTCTGAGCACTTTTATTTAATTTCTTAGTGAAAAACTCTTTAATGTTTATTGAATATTCTAGCAGGTGCAATTTAGAATTAAACACCTGCTCAAAAACCAGCAGCTGATGCTCATAGCATCTGAAATGTAAGAAATACCTTTGTGCCCGTTTCCACCCAGATGTCCTCTGAAGAGGAGATGATACCAATGTGGGCCCACCTGAAGTAGTTCATGACACGGTGCAGCACCCAGGTCGGTTTCGGCATGGAGCGAGCAAAGGTCGGGTGGCTACGAACATCGTCCAGCTCATAGCCAACGCAACGCCAAGGAAACACTGCCTGGAAGAGAAGAAGACGAGATGAGACAGGTGAAATTTCCAGCAAGGAAATAAAACAGAAAGTTGAATTGTTGCAAGTAAGCCAACTAACCCAACTAACCCTAACCCTAACCAAAACACAATCCACATGGACACACACAGAATAGGAATGCAATTCAATAAACTTTATTTGTCCTCAAAAGGCAATTAAACGAAGGCACTCGGAGAGCGCATACCTCTGCAAAGGATTTTGTGTAGAAAAATGTTAAAGAATATAAAAATTAAATCCAAACATTTTTTTTTCTGGCTTGGTCCAGACATTCTACACACAACATTTTGTGTCAATTAAGCCAAACTTGAAGGAGATGTGAAAAAAAGTGTTTTGTAAAAAATTCAAAACGGTGGAAAATCTTGTCAAATGGAAATGGGCGTGGCCTATACGGTTAAATGCATCTACATAGACCCAAGAAATCCAGAAGAAGGAAAAAAAGAATTTTGATTCTATGACTTCAAAAATTCAAACGTTATAGGGTTAAAATGTAAAAGTGATTATCACAGCGCCACCATCAGGTCGATTAGTGTAATTTCACCTCCAAAATGTAACCACTTCTTTCTCTTGACATTATCTGTCTGCCCCCCAAATTTCAATCATATCCATCCATAACGTTTTGAGATATCCTGCTAACAAACAAACTGAGAAACAGACAAATGCTTGGCGGAGGTAATAACCTACTTTGTTCCAGCCTTTGCTGAGCATTGAAGCAGCATCGCAGTAGCCGGGGTTGGTTGGTCCAATGTATCCTGAGGCTTTGGTATGGAAACCTACAAATGACTCCAGCCCTCTGGATGTCTGGCATGGCTCCTGGAGAGGAATCATCCAGCCAATCAGTCAGTTTGTAGGTGTAAGTATTCGAGTATGCCAGCACAAATGTAGTACCTGCAGCACAGCATAGTCGAAAGTGGCCGCGTAGGAGAGTGAGGGGTCCCTGTTGATACGGTTGATGGCGAGCTGGGCTGCCACGCTGGGAAGAGCCTTAGCAAAGAGAGGGTCACACCCCCAGGGTCCTACCACTCCAACCTGGAACCAGGCTCCCTGTGCTGGGCAGGGCAGCAAGCACAAGGAGGCCAGAAGGAGGACGGATGGATAGAAAATTGAAGAGATACAGAGAGAAGAGAGAAGGTGAGGAGGAGAGATTTGGGATTGTGGTGAGAAAGAGGAAGGGTGAGGAAGGTCAGATAAAGAAAGAGAGGGTAAAAAGGAAATGAGAGAATATGAGAGCTGAAGAAGATGAGGAAGAAGAAAGGAGGAGGAGGGGCATGCCGGGCAGACATCGGGAGTTTTGGGGATAACGGCACGGTGTTGTCGTCGCATCATCTTAAGGCTCACAGAAGCGCTCAGAGGAATCTGCTTCCCTGGAATGAAAGATTTTAAGAAATGTCAGGTTAAATGTAATTTTTTTTAATTTCACACAACTATAACATGGAATTTTAATGGGAATCTATGTCATGCACACGTGTTATTAGGCACTTTAGACTGAGAGATTGTACCTGGCTCTTAAGCAACAACGGGATTATCTGCTGTGATCCTCATACCTGTAAGGTATGTTAATCCTCATGTCAATATCTTACAAGTATTTAACCTGGTGGCCTAAAATAAATCTTAAATCTTAGCGTCTTCAACCGTAAAATTATAAGACATTACAATGGGAATAGGATGAAAAACTGCTTAAAGGACCATACTGGTGATTTTGCATGTTTGAGCCCAATAAATACTACCCACATACATGTTAAGTTACTTTTCACAAAACATACTACTGGAGTGGTAAATATTACAGTTGTTTTTCCTACCTTCCGGACTGCCATTGATTTCACTTCATTCAAATACGCTGTTAAAATCGGCTTGTAGAGAATTGAAACACGCTTGATATAAGTAATCCATCAACATGCTGTTATTATTTTTTTGTCGAAGTTACCCGATTTGCTCGGTCCAACGCGGAGCTACACAAAAGAAAGTGTACGTATGTCTCCGCCAGAGAATATAGTCCCAGGAGAAAAGACTGTTTAAAATTAAAACGACCGTGCTGTCTACAATTGTACATAAGTGGCAGCAGATGAAACATTGAATTTTAAGGTGTGTGTGTGTGTGTGTGTGTGTGTGTGTGTGTGTGTGTCACCTGAACAATTGATTGTGGAAAAATTAGGCAAAATAACACAAACACTAAAAACAGTTTTATGTTTGAGAAAATGATTGGAAGTAATGTAACATGGATGCAGGTAGCGGGTTATTTATGGGACTCACTCAAACATGCAAAATCACCAGTGTGGTCCTTTAAATCTTGGATTTTGGTGATTTGTTTTGCCCACTGAGGGATGAATAGATTTTTAAAGCATTTGGCCTCTAAATATGAGTGTTTCTTCTTAAAACTGAAAAATTTTGGCAGGTGCAGCATGTCTCAGCATCTGACAGCAGCAGTAAATTATTCAGGGCATTCTGCAAGTTCAGTCATGTAAGAAATATAATTCTGTTTAAACTCTGTTTCTAACAAACTGGAGGAAATTCAGATAAAATTGTGTAAATCATGATATTTTCAAACTAAAAACTAAATTTTACAGACTTGCAAATCTCCTGCATCAAATAGTTTTTAATTGATGTATTAGTTTTAGTTTTAAATGTATTTAACTTATGAATTTAGCTATTAATTTGAATCTTCCTTGTGAAAAATTAATAATAACATAATTTTTTAGAAAGGAGCTTCCTACCATGCATCGTTGAGATGGACGGGTCCTTGTTCTCTCAAAGGCAAATCTTCCCAAAAACCCACAGAGATCTGTACTTTAATCATCTGCATGACGTCTTCATTTATTTAAAACCAAAAAGCCACAAAACGTCCTGTTAACTCTTCACATCAAGGAACTAAAATGATGTAACAACACCAAGAAGCAGTTTTTAGCTCTTCAGGTTAGAAGTAGATTTGTAGTCATTGTGCACGTTTGTAAGCATCAGTGCACATCCATGCACGTATGAGATAATCTACAGTACAGTAAGTGTGTGACATGCCATGTCAGATTATATCAAAGCCAATCCAGGCCGCTGCAGCTATAATCCCACTGGTTAAACTGGCTAACAAGACAATGATGGCGATGATGATCATTGTTATCATTATCAATCGTATAACTGCTAAGATCCATAAACTATTATTATTAGCGGTATAGTGCTGTGTTCCAGTTAAAGTGGAATGTCAGAATTTCCCAGTTGAAAATTCTGACATTCAAGGGTTCCAGCATCCACAATGCCAAGTATAAATGAAGAAATAATGGCTAAACATCAGTGAATACTATATTAAAAAAAATAAAGTTAGTAATAAATACTTTTTTTTTTTTACTTTATTTTTGCTGTTTTTCAGCAGAAGAACAAATAAATCAAATAATGACAGACAGGGCCATCATGAGTAAAATGCAAAAAGACAGAAAAGTAAAGGGGAATTGGTCACATTACAATATGAAGGTCAGCAGGTCTTGTATCATGACTGTCCTTTAAGTTCTAAAGGTCCTTATGATACACAACTTTGGGTAGAATACTTTAGGGAGGAAGGATCTTCCACTCATTTATAACCAAAGGTCCGTTTTGTTTCTTCTACAGAAAGAGATAAAACAAAGTTCCTCAAAACAAATACATACATAAAAGGATCATTTCACATTTAAATATATAATATCCAGTTTTGCCAACATTTTCCAAATTTTGCAGTTTCAAGTCTCAGAACGAAGGTGAATTGTTCCATAGCATAAATTTCCTTAACTATTTCTATCCATTCAAGGATTGTTGGAGAGTTTTTGCTCAACCATTTCCTGGATAAATACTAACTTTATGAAAAGTTATAGGACTGTTTGGTTGGATTGTATTTTTCTGCTCACTGAGTGCATATCGATTACTTATGTTACCATTATGTTTTGGAAAATGGTTGTCAGTAACGTGATTATATATACGGGTAGTATTTCTTCGGCTCAAACATGCAAAATCACCGGTATGCTCCTTTAAGATGAGAACCCCCACAGGACAGTCTCTGTTGCTAGAATGCTGGATCATGCTGAATTTCACCTCATATTACACAGCACTTTCTCATTTGACCGCTAGAGGGCAGCACATGTACAGAATTCAGCCATGTCTTTTTTTTCCTCCCATCAACTTTATTAACAAGACTTTGAATGACAGAAAAAAAATATATACAAAAGACAAACTCAGGTGTTATAATAATGAACTGCAACAGTCATATAAGAAAGTCTCAAGAATTTATCAAAGAAGGATTAATAAGAAAAAATAATTAAGCAAAAATAAATAAGTGATAAGGATTAAAAGAAACTATACATCAGGAACTGAACTGAAGTTAGGGGCTGGCATGAAATATTTCATCATGGCAGGACAGTAATAAAAGGTATCTGCAGTTATTCTGAAGCTTTAGAGAATTCAAAAGACATTCAATTTCTAACAAAAAAAAGTGTACGAGACAGCGGGGAGAGTTACAGAATTTACATTTTTCAATATAAAATTTTGCCATCAAAATGAAAAAAAACTTACAATGAACTAAAATTGTTCTTTATGTTGGAAAAAAATTCAATATTTTTTACACTTAAAATTGCGAGATTTTTTTTAAATATATATATTTTTATTGAATATTTCTACAATTAACAATACAAACCAAACACATCACATGAAAAACAAAAAACACAGAGACACAGACAGAAACCGTCCAGTCAACCATAGTCCAACCCCCACCTAACCCCCCAACAAATAACAAAAGAGAGAAACGAAAGAAAAGAAACCCAAAAAAATCATTTGTCCTGCATTCCCTCCCTTTCTAGAGACTTCCATTCCAAAAATATTGTCCTTTCATGAATATGTTGTAGGTTTCTGCTGGGAGGTAATCCAGGAAAGGCCTCCATAGCTCAAAAACACCTGATTATTGCCTTTAAGTGCAGAGCTGATCCTTTCATGGAGAACATACTAAAAATTTCTTTAAGTCACAAAGCAACAGTTAATCTATTTCAAAAAAATATATTTTCCTGCCAGAAGTAACAACCAGTGGTGTGCAGTCAGGGCCAGCAAAGCCTTCTCTGCCAGCCTAGAGATTGTCAGAATCATCAAATTATGTTATTATAATTTAATATATATTTTATTAATGCTAGATGTATTTTACAAAGTTCGCTCCCATCAGTTTTGCTATTAACATCATTTCATTGCTACTCTCTCCCTCTGTTTCGCTGCTTCCAGTGCAGCTCATAGAAATTAGAGCTTTTATCCAATCAGATTTTCCCCCTGTGCTGTCTCTGGGTAAAAAAATCTAGCCTGAGGCCTTCAGAATCTCCAGTGAATCTCCTCTGCTATTCAAGCAAATGGGAAGATGTTGTTGATTGTCATATATTTTAACCAATCAGATTTCGAGTTTGCCGTGTTGGGCGTGTTCTTTTACACACCAGGGCCTTCTAGCTAGCCTTGGTCTACGTCATCAGAGTATAGCATTATGCTAACAGCTAAACAGCCTGCAGAAATTCATTAGGAGGAGAAGAGAGCCGGCTAGCTTAGCTAACTCAAGTAAGCTAGCTAGCATGTAACGGAGCATTAATGTTTATTTAAACTTACTTTCTTGACGTTTAGATTTTTAGATATAGTGCTTTAGAGTTTTTGTTTAGATTTTTACTTAGTCCTGTTGTTTTTTAATGCACAACGCCTGAAGGAGGAGAAGAAATGGATTAACTGACAATGCTTTTTTTTACATTTTGGAACTGAAACACACCGATAATGTCCAGCATGTCGCTAAACTCTTCCTAAAGACAGAAAGGAGGATGGACTTTGTCTTCAGATGATGAGCAGCTTTGGTAAGTCTGATGGATTTTTATGTGGCTGGAATCTGTGGAGAAGCCTGTTGAATCTGATTGTGTTATTTGTGTTTTACAGCATTTTTGCTTACTTGCTGGTCGTATGAGTAAATGTGATGGTTGTTGTGAGTTTGTTCTTGTTTCTTTGGTAATGACACTGATTTAGGCTATGCCATGTTTATATGTGATGCAGCATCCTGTCATAATGTGTAATAATGCTACATCCTATTCATGTCTCTGCAGTTAGTGTGTTGTAACTGTCATAGATGTTGATCCTCGTGTTAAATCACTTTATTCCACTAGATAAAGGTTCTGTCACTGTGAATATGGGCTGGTTACGTCTAATAACAGCAGCATATAGCCCTAGTATCATGGTGAGGTTATTAGAAGGTGGTTTAATTGCAGCAGGATAGCTCTGAAGGCCTAGGTGTAAAATACACTTATCCAAGTTATCCAATAATTTATGTTTGAGAGAAGGAAGTGACACCTCCCTAGAGGGTAGACTACGAGAAGAGGCCAGGATCTGCCAGAGATATTAATAGAACTGAAAATATGGATTGCGAGATCTCACCACAGCTTTTGCATAATATTACAATGAAAGAAAAGATGAGATTACAAAAGTCAGTCATAATCGTGTGTGTGTGTGTGTGTGTGTGTGTGTGTGTGTAGTAATCTGGCATCACGGTCCAAACTTCCTGGAAGCCTTTTGGACTGACATACTTCCTGCCCTCTGGGTCTCATTCAGCGCTGCTCATAAAGTTATGAGGCGTTGCACAATGTGGCAGAAAGTCGACGTCATCATTGGAGGCCTGATGAGGGCTGATGGATTTAAGCTGATTGTTATTTCTTCTCTTTTCGTTGGATGTCTCTCCTTTTGGGATTTTTGCTCTGTTGTTGTTTTAGTGCAGAAAGTTTCCAAGAAAAGGTTTCCCTCCGGTGTCAAAGTATCCATATTTTTAAGAAATTTAAACACTTCCCAGATGATTATACAGTGTCCTTTTCTAGTTTTCTAGTGTATTTTGCTAAATTTTACCTTTTTTTCCTGTTTTTTTTTTTTTTTTTTNTTTTTTTTTTTTTTTTTCTCTGATTTTCAGTTTAAAATGCTATTGTGTGTTACTACCAGAGGAAACTTAACCAGACATTTTGGATAACAAAGTTGTATTTATTTTAATGTCTCTCTCTCTCTCTCTCTCTCTCTCTCTCTCTGTCAGTCTCTAACTCTGTTTTTTTCTCTCTACTTTCTCTCTCTCTCTCTCTCTCTTTCTCTATTTCTTCCTGTCTGTCATTCTCTCTCTGGCTCTCTGTCTTCTATGTCTCTCTCTTTTTTCTCTATCCATCTCTCTCTCTCTCTCTCTCTCTCTCTCTCTCAGTCTCCCTGTCACTCTCTCTGGCTCTCTGTCTGTCTCTCTCTCTCTTTGTCAATCTCTCACTCTGTCTTTTTCTCTCCATTCTTTCTCAATTCAATTTCAGTTCAATTCAAAGGCTTTTTTGGCATGAAAGTTTAAACCAAGAACAATTTTGCCAAAGCATCAAGACAAATTCATAAAAAATATTAAAAAATGATGACATTCTCTTTCTTCATCTCTCTGTCTCTGTCTCTCTGGCAGTCGTCTTCACTCTGTCTTTTTCTGTCTCTCTCTCTCTCTCTCTTTCTGTCTCTCTCAATCTGACTCGACCAATGTTAACACTATGCCAGAGCCAAAACAAACAGTTCCAGATGTGAACTTCTGACCTTCCAGATGAATCTTCTGTCTCCATTAACGTTGACACACACACACACACGTTTACACCCGCGTGGCTTCAACCCCTTCAAAACGCATACAGAATATTTTGCCTTTTTAATTTTTTCAGTATTATGTATTAATGTAGAAGTTGTGACCAGATGATGGAGAGAATAAATGTAAAAATTCCCGTTATTCTCCTCCTTGCCTGTTTGCTTGGACCCTGAGTCAGAAATCTGCTGGTTTCTGTCCACCTGAGCTCCTTCCATTAACCCTACGCAGTCTCAAAGTATTTTTCAAGAAAATTCTTCCCTCTTGAAAGAATCTGAAAGAATTTAGCAAAAAAGTCTAAAATCAATGACAAAAAGGTTGTCAATTTTTCACTTGATTCTAAGCTATTCTAGAAAATGAAAGAAAGTCTCCAAAAATCAGCAAGCAGCATGTCAATGTGACTTCAGACTCCAGAGGGCTAATCCTTTAAAAAAAAAAAAAANCACACACACACACACACACACACACACAGACTTAGCTGCATGCCCCAAAATGTTTGGGCTCTGACGACTTGCTAAATCACCGGTATTGCCCTTTAAGAGAATAAATAAGTCTTACACCGACAAGACGAGATTTTCCATCCATCGTTCGGTGTTTCTAGATCGGACGTTTTAGCATTTTGTTTTTCAGTCTGCCACAGTTCATTTTGACCCTACAGAAGCAGGCTTACTTTATGTATGTATGTATTTATTTATTTATATTTAATTAAAAGGGACCATGTACAGTGTTAAACATAAAAGTTGCCATTTGATGTATTTTTATCTGCGGTGCCTTGGGTTCAACTGTGGGTTAGTATACCATCCACACGGTCTCCTTATAGCCAGGTGATGACAGTCCCTAATGTACGGCGACTCTTTAAAAAAAAAAAAAAAAAAAANAAAAAAAAAAAAAAAAAAAACCTCTTTGAATTGACAATAAGCTCTTTCCCCTCCAAACGGCACTTATCTTTATAAAACGGCCACTTAACGGTCACCGATGGAGGCCCCTCATTCCCAAGACTGACCGGCACCACGGGGATGCGGAGGTGGAGGGGCAGGAGGAGGCCCAAAATAAGATTTCACATTCCATCAGCANACCACGGGGATGCGGAGGTGGAGGGGCAGGAGGAGGCCCAAAATAAGATTTCACATTCCATCAGCAGGAGGTTAAAGGTCATAGGTCACAGTGGCTCAGTATGGTTATGATGCATCGCAGCAATTGTCATTTAAATCACCACTTTAGGTTATTTTTAGGGGATTCCAGATTTTGATGTAATTGCAGCCAGTTTCACGTGACTCATGTTGAAATATCATTTCTTGAAGTCTTTTTTTTTTTTTTTTTNTTTTTTTTTTTTTTTTGCTGGCTCCACCTCAGTCTGCAGATACGCCTTATCTGATCAGACCTGCAATTTGACCACGTATCAAAGGGAATGCAGCGAAACGTCTGCAGCACAGATCTCAAGATTATTTAGGCTAATAGAAGGTAAGCTGGACAAAAAATAGCAGGATGAAATCATGAAGCAGCACAAAGACATGCGTGCTTCAGGAGGGGAAAAGACTTCTATGTAGGTTGGAAACATGTTTGTGAACTCGGAGATTTCCTCTTTCCTGTCAGATGTTTGTAATGTAGATAAATATGTCAGCATGACTCATTTTTCTTTTTTTTTTTGACATAGTAGGGAAAGCAAATAAAAATGACATGTAACAAGGTGATAAATGATAGTTACATATGAACACCGATTACATGTGTTGAGTAGAGAAAGCTGAGCAAGAGAACAGGTGGGTGAACTTACCCATAAAGTTAAAAAAAAAAATAGAAGAGAGCAAAAGAGAGAAAAGACATACAACACTTCAAAAGCAATAATGACTAAACCATTAAAAATATAGGTTTTTGTGTGTGTGTGTGTGTGTGTGTGTGTGTGTGNAAACCATTAAAAATATAGGTTTTTGTGTGTGTGTGTGTGTGTGTGTGTGTGTGTACAGATAGATAGATAGGTAGATAGATTTTTTTGACTGGGTGGGCACATACTGTAGTCTTTTGTTAAGGGTGTGTGTGAGTGTGAGTGAGACTGTGTGTGTGTGTGTGCGTGTGTAACGGCAAGTGTATGGGTTGATGTGATTTGAGGGAAAGGAGAAGTAACAGAATGTGGGGAAAAAAAAGAAAAGAAAAAAGAGTGAAGGAAAGAAAAAAAATTGAAGTGAAATCAAACTCTCAATTGAGAGGGAGAAAAAAAACAAAACAAAACAAAACAGAAAGCCAGAAAAAAGGCCATGCAATAAGCACAAGTAGGCCGGTATCATAGGCCCCGTACCCCCCCCCCANCCCCCCCCCCAGCATGACTCATTCTGCTGCTCCTTCATCCTCCTGTTTAACTTGGAGACAAAGACAAAGAGGCATGTCTAAGTGAATCTAATGTCCTCATGGAAAAGTCAGATTTATTACATTTTAACTCCCAAACTAGCAAGTGATGAAGGCTCCGCTTCCAGAAATGAAAAACTAGACCAAACTAGAACAGATCCTAAATCCATTGTGCTTCAGCCTGACTTCAGCAGAAACAAACGGAACAGAGTTTCATTATTGATGCTTTGGGCTCCATTGATTTGTTTTTTACACATCAAATTCAGTTTAACAGGAAAATGATTCAACATGTGGAAACAACTGCATAAAGGCTGTAGAGGGCGCTGTAAAGTCATTATAAGCAACTAAAGCCATTTCTAGAAGTTGGGGGGGGGGGGNCTAATTTTTTTTTTTTTTAGCAGGATGTCTTGAAAAGTTATGGTAGAGTTTGAATAAAATTTGGGGGACAGATAAATAACGTCGAGAGGAAGAAGTGATAAAATTTTGGAGGCAATGACATCCTATTCTGGATCCAGGATCCAGAAGAAATTTAATAATTTAATAAAATCAATGCTAATAGGCCATTTTCTTCTTCTTCTTTTTTAATTTTTATTTTTTTTATTAACACCACAAATAGTGAACACAGTAATTACAAGATGATGATCAATAATTACATAAGATAAAGACCAATTACACACATTACAATGGGGGTAATAGTTAAATAATAATAAGGTAAAATGTGATGTTACACTAGTGAGAGAGTAGAAGAAAGACAAAGAGAAAGAAAAGGAAATGACATGAAAGAAAAAAGGCTTATGATGCAAAAACATCAATGACATCATCATTATAAATATAATAGGCCATTTTCAACAAAATTTAGCATGGTGGCTAATTGTCTTGTTATTGAGGATTTTGTTGGTCCTGGCGGAGGTATTTGTTTTTTTTACAGAGGCTGTTAGGGGTCGTGTAAAAAAAAAAAA